>JAGWCC010000137.1:600000-837614 GCA_022651775.1 Drusus annulatus
TGTTACGACTTAAAATAAATATAAAAACGTCGATTTTGATTAGGTTTATTTAAAGGTATCATGGTTAATGGTACATTAAATACGTTAATCTTAAAATTGATTAATACAGCATCAGATTTACTGACGCCATCTGAATAAGATCGAGTACCTGATCCTAAACGTGATCTACATATGTTCCCCCAGCCTGCGTAGTCGAATGGTAAGACGTTTGACTACGAATCCAAAGGTCGCGGGTTCAAACCCAGCGTGCGCAAATAAATTTTCTTTCATTAATATGTGTCACAACACATTTAATTCATATAAATTAAGATATACTATAAATAAATATATAGCACGTTCCAGAGTGATAGATGCTCTAAGTATCGCCCTGGTGAAAGACCACCATTTTGAATTGAAACGTATCTTGAAATGACCTTGGCCGTGTTTGGTGACCAAATCTGAATAGCCAGGTACTTGTCAACCTTCCTTTTCTCTTTCTCATTCCACTCCCCACTACATTTAGCCTCATAACATACTCTAGTTGGGGATGCTATAGTCCCACAGGCTCT
Source organism: Drusus annulatus (assembly GCA_022651775.1). Classification (NCBI taxonomy): domain Eukaryota; kingdom Metazoa; phylum Arthropoda; class Insecta; order Trichoptera; family Limnephilidae; genus Drusus; species Drusus annulatus. Next base: position 600,549 of record JAGWCC010000137.1, read on the forward strand.
AAGCGGTTGGGAGCAGTTGAGACGGTATTTGCTTAAAAAAAAACAATACTTATATTTGGCTAGTTTATATAGCGTCATTTTTACGAAATGTCACCTCAAGGGCGCTGCCCTTGTTATTATAATGTCAGGCCATATCGTGTTAACTTCCTTTGAAGATGTATACTAGATTTATAAAAATGTTTAAATTATTCTTTTTGGGGTACACACGAATGGGAAAGATATCGTAAGCACCTCTTCTGACCAACTGCACAGTTAAGTTTGTAAGCTTGACTGAGATGTTTAATCAAATTCAGTGACGCCCTTAGCGCCACAAAATACTTTATTTCAAATCCGTTACTACGCATTAAAATATAAAATTAAATAAAATTAAAAGAAATGAAAAAAGTAACTTTGTATAAGACCACGGATATTATTTTAATATGTGTGACCGACCGGCTTCGCTTAGCCTAAGCATCATCAGGGTACAAAATTAAACTAAACAAAAATTCTAAGTCTGCGTTTATATATACACATAGAGGGAGAACAACATATATAATATAATAATAGAACAATGAGAAAACAAAAGAATTACATTCAAATTATAACAAAGGAACATAGAGAAAGAGGCAGATAATTTGTTTTGAAATAGGTAAAACGTCAATCGAGAAGGTGATTAAAGAATAATGATAAATTTATGAGTTTACAGGAAATATTCTCCACTCAGCTACCGGTCGGTAGCTGAGTGGAGAACGCGTCGGATTCCCACCAGGGCGACGTGCGTTCAATTCCTCTGCTGGCTAAGTCCTCCATCATTGCACAAGCAACATCTTCCGCTTCTTATGATGGCAGTAGGAGTTTTTCAAATATTGTCAGGTTATTCGTAACCCGGGAATGTTTGTCTTACTTTAAAAAAAAAAAAAACTTAATATTGAACTAATTTACCTGATTAATAAGAATATGCCAATTAATTTGAAAGGCTTTCTTTATTTCTAGTGCTTCTCAATTGTTAAATCTTTTGTGAAGAATATGAGCACCGGTGCTTTATTGAAGGTATGATCCTTATCAATAAGACGATTAGCGAATTCAGAAAAGCCGTGGTAATTTATTGACATTACGTTTCAAAGTTATATTTTTATTTCTTTAAATATGTCAAACCATAAAGTAATTGCTTTCTACGAAAATATAAATAGAATAACTTTGAAAACATTCTTCAGAATTAAACATACAAAATTAATGGAAAGTTTATTGGAACGTAGAGGAGAAAACGTTATACAAGCACAAATATAATATTTTTCGACTGTTTTTTTACGTCCGTAAAACAGTCAAATTTCAATTAATTAACAGGAACCGTAAATAATAGAAATTCGATTTGACTGTTTAAATATATTTTATTACATTTTCGTTGAAAGCAATGACTTTGTCGTTTGATATATTTAATAAAAATGAAATAATACCTTTGTTTAAGACCCTGATGATGTTGGGCTAAGTAAAACCGGTCGGTCATACAAAATAAATTTTAATCTTTGCTCCTAGCTTAGGGTTTTGTTATCCAGTTAAGACCTTTTCCCTAAGAACTCATTAATGTAAGCTTAAATTCAGTCAATTAAATACAACCATCAGATGATGATAGTAATAAGTTAGTTAGACATTATGAGGGGTATTTGAATAAGCCCCAGCTAGTTAGCGGAGGATTACGAAAGAATCAAAAAAATCAAAATGAAAAAAAAACTGTGGTTCCATACAAAGTTATTATTTCATTTTCATTATATTTTATTTTATTGTTGAAATATGGAATTTGCTTCTTGTGTATTCTTCTTTTATAAAGTGTACACTTTTAAGTTAATCCCGACTTATCTTTAAGCCAACAATCCTGCAGATAGTTATTACAGTGTACAAGGAATACCGGCGTACAGGATACATAAAGTCGAGCTTCCGGAAGCGTAGAGCTCTGGCGGGAGAACGCTGAAGACTTCCGGCGAGGAAGGTTTATTAGGCTTTTGATTTGTATCTGATGGCGCTATAAATCAGGCTGTCTGGCGGGCGGTGGCCACGCACAGCGGGAAGGGATGACGGAGAGGCTCGTCAAGTAGTGGGTGCGGAAAAAATTCTACTCGTAAATGTACAGTTTTTTATGACAAGCTAACAAATCAAATACGTTGGAATTTTTAAGAAAATGAAATCTATGCTATGATTTAGTTCTTTGTTTGAATTCTTAAGAATAACTGCCTCCTACATTAACGACCATTTAAAAAAAATAGAATTAAACGAGAATTTTGATTCAATCGAAGATCTAAGCTATACATCGCAAAAACTCGAATATGTGACTCGGATAGCCTAACAGTGTAGCATTTTTTTTTTACTGATTTCAATGTTTAAATTGGACGTAGTGTATGCAGAAAGCATCCTACTCCAAATAGACGAAACTGAGAAAAAGGCGTGTGAAAATATGACGATACAAAAGCATATTACGGCATTTATAAAGTGAATGAATATTAATGTTTTTTTTCCTTTGCGTATTTAAAATTATATTTTTTCTTCTACTTTGATAGAACAAAAAAAAACAATTGTTATAGCTTTTATAGTTTATAGCGGAAACTTCACTGGTTAATCCAACAATGTGATTACTTAATATATCAAAATGTAAATAAAACTGTGTGTTTTCCCAAACAAACAAAAAATAAAAATTTTATCAATAGGTTATTAATTTATAGTCCATCAATGTGTTTATTAAATTTTTTTTTTTAATATTATACTATATTATAGTGTTCATAAACTTAAATTTAAGTGAAATGTCTACAATGTGCGTCAATTACTGTTTTACATTCGATAAATGCCTTAGAGAACATGAACTTACTGATATAAGATGTTCATCATAAGGTATTTAGCAAACATAAATTAGAAATTGAAACATGCGAATCGATAGAAAAATGTATTTATGTCAAGATGGTCTAGTAGCATTATTGATTTTATGTGGATTTTTCAGCTTTGCTCTTGGATTGAATCTAAAATCTATTAATACTTACTATATTTTTCTTTAAGCCACTTTCTTACCATACTTACATTTATGTGTTACTTAGTTTTGGTTGTTATTATTGTCAGACCACAACGTGATAGCTTCTTTTGTAAATTTATACTAGATTTTTATTGACTGTTGACAAAAGTCGTGGGCTTAAACCCGGCGTGCGCTAATAACTTTTATTAAATTAATTTGTGTCATTATACATTTAATTCATATAAAATACATTTGTGACAAGTTCCAGAGTGGTAGATACTTACTATACTAAGTATCGATCTGGTAAAATACCACCATTGAGAATCGAAATGTTGCTTAACGCTTATGTAAAAAAATTACACCTTTTTGAAATTGATATGAAGGTTTTTTTTACAGTATATCATTTGATGAAGTTTGCTGGACCACTTTTATGACGTAATATATTTTGACTCAGTTCAATACTTGGGGAAGTGGATAGGAATTTCACCCAGTGCCATATTTTCTTGGGGTTTTTAATTAAATAGGTGATTAAAAATTGTATTAAGGATACAGGCGATGTACTTTGAACACAACAGTACTTCATTTTTATTATTTTAAATAAGATAAAATGATTAATAAATACGGACAAGCTTCAAAAAATCATATAAAACACATGAGGGTGCCCGGGTACTCTTTTAGTCATCAGAAGTTGTAAATTATACTTATTCGTCTTCCACTAACATACCACCCTCCACATATCCAACGGTTATGTTCAATTGTTCATTTTCACTATTGTGGAGAAGTCAGTTTTAGTCAATATATATATATATATATATAAATATTAACATATATATATATTTCATGAATTACTGCCTGTATCTGTGTTTTTTCCATGAATATGTATATTTTTTAAATAAAAAAATGATACATCAATGTACATTTTTTTGTAAACATAAATGATATTTTTTTTCTAAATATAATTATAGATTCTGTTTGGGCAAATAATTATTTGTACAAACCAAATCTGGATTCAGAGCCGAGGATCATAACCGTTCAGACACAAATATCGTACAAAATAGGAACTTTTGTGACATGACAGAAAAAATCATTTTGAAATAGGCACACGAAAATATATTTAATATTATCCAGGTAAATAATAAAAAAAATGTTGCCAATAGTGAAAAAGTCTATGGTATCTAAATCACGTAGGTACCGAGTTATCCTTCAATTCCTGTTACTCCCGTAAAATTGAGGGGCGGGAGGAATTGGGGGAGTTATTTTATATCTTCTGGTTGTGAGTTGAAATCTCAGTCAACCCTTATCACGGCGATTGTGCGGCAAACAACGCTTCCGTACCTGTCCCAGACGCCATTTGTCCGATATTTTTCAGATTCGTGGGCTTTTCTGAAATACGAGTGGCGAAATTGGAAAAGCAAATGATTCCGAAATTTGTGAAACTAGCGATTGGCCACGACATACATTATGTTATCTATCACAATGCCAATAGCTTCACATTCTGTGGAAATTAAACTCATTCCAAAAGATTTTTTTCACGTAATTTTATTAAGATTTTTTTCATTAAGATTTGACACTAACTTACTTTATAGCATTTTAATACAAGCATTACTACAAATTAATGATGTATCTAAAAAAAATCTTTGGGTAGTTAGATAAATGTCTGAGGTTTCCAGTGAGTGTAATTTTACAAATGTAATCCTTTCAATTCCACGAAAAACATACAATACCTTCGGTAAAAGGTGCAGTTTTGAAACCAGAAAAGGCAAATTTGAACGTTTACCTAAAATTATAGTATGCTTTTCATAAATAATTTAAAAGAGTACTGTTTAGTAATTGGATTCACTGAAAACCTTAGACAAATTTCTAACTACCCATAAAAAATTAACAGATGAATTATTTGTAGTATTGCTTGTACTAGAAAGCCAAAAAGTGTTTTTTTTTTTAGGTGCTGACCTTTAAGTCTCACCAATTGTCCGTGAGACTATAGCATCCCAATTTTAGGAATTCTTGTTAGACTAAATAAAGTGGGAGAGAGGAGATGGGCAAGATTATAGTTTGTAAGAACTTGGAAATTCAGATATTTTGTTTCTTTTTGTATGTTTATTTAGATGTAAGAAATATTGTTTTCATACTTCTACTAAGAAAGAATACATTTCACAATATTTTAATGTACATAAGGTAAAACACTGTCGGCATTTAATCAATATTTATCATAAAACATTTAATTAAAATAAAATGAAATATGATATATTTGCGGCACGTTCCAGAGTGGTAGATACTCCAAGTATCACCCTGGTGAAAAACCAACATTCAGAATCGAAACGTTCCTTGAAATGGCTTTAGCTGTGTTTGGTGACCAGATCTGAATAGCCAGGTACGTTTTAACCTTCCTCTTCCCCCCATATCTTTCCCCTCTCCACTATCTTCAGCTTTACAACATACCCTAATTGGGTATGCCATTTTCTCATTGGCCCTAGACGGTTGAGAGCAGTTGGGACTCTTGTGCAGTATTTTTCTCTTTGTTCTTTTGTTATAATTTAAATGTTATTCTTTTATTTTCCTACTGTTCTCTTATTTTATTTTATGCTATGTTCTCCCTCTGTATGTATGTGTTAATATATTTAAACATTATGTAGTTTTTGTTTAGTTTAATTTCTTACCATGATGATGCTTAGGGTAAGCAAGACCAGTCGGTCATAAAAAATAAATAAGTCTTGTACAAAGTTATTATTTAATTTTCATAAAATGTGTTAAGCCACAAAGAGATTGTTTTCTACGATTTTTTTTAATAAGTATTATTACTTCATGTGTGTAATTTATAATACACTAAAAAAAATATAAAAAAACAAAAAGAAATATTTTTCATATTTTTAAGCTGTGGAACGAATTAAGTTTACGTTTACAGAATGAATTATGTTAAACATTAACCAAAGTTTCACTAAATGAATTTTAAGGATGTAAACATGATTTCTTTAAGACTCCTACATTTTCATTTTAAATATTGTTAATACACTAACATATTATTAAAAATCTGTTTAAAGGCTTTATCCATGTGGTAGTTTCATAAAGCTATTCAAATTACAACGGTGACATTTTAGGGCGGATTATGTTTGTTTACGATATTTCAATAATAAGTCAAATGCTATGGGAGAATAAAACATACAAATATTATAGTCACCATTGGCAACAGTAAATAAAATCTATTGAAATACGCACAAGTTAATATTTTGAGCTTTCACAGGTAAGATGACATAATATGGTATTATGATAAACGCTCGAGAGATAAATTTATTGATAAAAGTGTGCCGTGAGCATGTCCGTGTGCCCGAAGTAACCTAATAATTTTCAATAGAACGGGCATATTTAAAGCGGTATTTTTTAATGTGAATACTGCACGATAGTCCCAGCGGCTACCAACCGTCTGGAGCCAATGGGACTACGGCATCTTCAATTAGGGTATGTTGTGAGGTTGAAAAGGTAGTGAGAAGGGAAAGAAGATGGGGAAGAGGAAGGTTGGAAAGAACCTGGCTATTCCGATCTGATCACCATAAACGGCTTACAAAATTTCAAGTAAAGGTTCAATTCGGAATTGTAGTCTTTCTAGAGGGCGATACTATAAGTATCTACCACTCTGGAACGTGCCACAAATATACTATTTATTAACAATACAAATTAATTGAAAATATATGAAATTTGTGCACGCTGGAATTCAAACCTGCAATCTATGGATCGACCACTCGACCACGGAGGCCCTGTGAGGCTGAAAATAGAGAGGTGGGGAATAAAATGAGGAAAAGGAAGGTGGGAAAGTACCTAACTATTTGGTTCTGGTCACTAAACACGGCTAAAGCCATTTCAAGCAACATTACGATTCTGAATGGCAGTCTTGCGGTAAAGCGATATTTAAAGTATCTTCCACTCTGGAACGTGCCAATTGGTCTCTCTGGCACCTAAGAGTCGTAAGGTCTTATCGAAATTGACGATCTTAGTTTTCTTTTAGGTCAGCATGGGTCACACTTCTATGGATTTTCTATGCAGTCTGTATTAACTTCACGATTGTTAGCGGTTTGAAAAAAAAGGTTTTACGGGTAGAGAAGCATACATGTTATGAGATCCGATTAAAGTTCAAGTTCAAATAATTCAGAGTTGGATTTAAAGCAATCTTTTACAGGGTGAAATATTCTAATGATTTTCTGATCGCTTAAGTTCTGCACCACTCAACAGAACGTTTAAATTAAACAAACCTCTTTACATTACGGGAGAAACAAAGCCTCTTCTCGCTTACCTGGCTCAAAACGAAACGAAATGAAAACGCGATATGTTACTTACGTTTCCTATACAGTTTAGTTACAATCTCTTTGACAACAATACGATTCCAGCAAAACTGTGGAAATCTCTCTGCGAATAAGAAGTTCCCTCTTCCCGTTTTCCGGAAATTCATGTTTACTCACTCGGTTTTTACGAGAGAGGCCTTTAAAATACGCAAAAACGCATTACGGCGGGGATAGGTACATTCAAAGTAGGTAAAGTTTTTTTTTAATGCGGAATTCTTCACTTTCACACCCTGCAAGCCTGCCGGAAAATGTTTTTGGGTAAAGATATTTACAAGTTGATTTCTGGAGGTATTTATAACCCATATATATTAAATATGATCAACTTGTCTGCTCCAAGTATACTTACTTATGTACTCATTCGTGCGAGGCACCATGCGACGTTTTACACACCGAGAGTCAGAATTTCCTCATACAAAAACACGCCAATATATAAAGCGATGGAACTATCCAATGAAGCTGTATCTACCTTAGACATATTAAGATGGACATATATAGAATTCTGTCACTATCTCTTGAACTACGTACAAGAGTGACTGTTAGTTATATAACGATCTACGTACTTTAAAATAAAATATTTTTTATGCATATTTTTACACTCAACGATTATCTCATAACATGTATACAAAAGTAAACCTATCTAATATCTTTTTTTTTCATTGCTCACATTATTTGCGTTATTATATCATATATAATGCGTCACACTACTTCAATTCATACTCATATAACTCCTTCGGATATATAATACATTGTCTATATATGGGGTGTAAATTAATGTTTAGTTTCTTCTGGTGCACTATGCATGTATCTACAATATGTTTTTATATGATTTAATAAAACAAATTTATAACTTTATTCCACTTTTATTAAATCACTAATAAAAGTGGAATAAAGTTATAAATTTGTTTTATTAAATCATTAAAATGGAATTCCACCACAAATTAACAGTTTCAAAATTAGAAATGTTTTTATATCATTCATATCTTAATGTATTTGGTAAACAATTGTTTTAATGAGATCTCTGTTAAATAAATAAATAAATAATTTAATAAAGACATAGTAGAGTACCTTTGGAAATCATTCAATCAGAGCGTATTAATAAAAATATATAATCTCTGTACACAAAATTCATATTCTATAAATAGTTGTTTTCGATGTATCATATTATTTCTTTAGCCGGAATTAAGCGAAATTACATGGGCTTTAAAAACTGAATTATTTGAAAAATATTACTCCCATAAATCGTAACTTATTTTCAATTTATTATAATTAGGCATTTTCTCAAGTCTCCGGTAATTGTTTGGTTTCGGTTGCCTCCTTGTTTAACTGTTTTATGTTTAATATATTGCTACTCAGAATCTTCTTATGTTTTTTGCTAAATCTAAAATGACTCCTGTTTTTATTTTGTTTTCATTGCTTTATCTATTTACCAGTAGAACTTCCATATCAAATACTATCTATCTCTTTTGTTATATTTTTTTACAGTGAATACCATACAAGAGTCCCAACTACTCCCGACCGTCTTGAGCCAATGAGATGTTTGTTGCGAGGCTGAAGAAGGTTGGGAAGTACATGGCTATTCAAATCTGGTCACCAAACCATCAGTATCACTAGGGTGATACTTAGAGTATCTTCCACTCTGAAAGGTTCTCTTCTCTTCCAGGTTAATTTTATTTGACACCATCACTGTTTCATTCATAATTTATAATTATAATGTTGTAATGCATATCTACCTGATCTAAATTTTCAATTCACCTGGTTTTACCATATTTTTTTACCCAAATTGGAATTTTGTTTTGATTCTCCTTTTCTTTCTAATATCTTTTTTAGAATACCGCTCAAGAGTCCCAACTGCTCCCAACCATCTAGATCCAGTGAGACTACGGTATCCTTGATTGGGGTATGTTGTGAGGCTGAAGGTAGTTCAAAGGGGAAGGAAATGGGGAAGAGGAAGGTTGGAAAGCATCTGGCTATTCAGTTCACCAAACACGACTAAAGCCATTTCAACCAACGTTTCTATTCGGAATGGCGTACTTTCACCAGGGCGATACTTTCGAATATACCACTCTATGTCTAAGCCATCCGAGCTTCCCTTTTTTTGTGTTGTTCTTTAAATTCATATCACTTTAGTTTTTTTCATCACTTCACGCCTAACGAGTTCGTTAATGGTTTTACTACACTTACGTCTAAGGAATATAGTTTCCAAAACAAACTTAAAAAATATCAAATTTATTTTAATACTACAGTTCCTTTCATTTAAATTTTAAATTAAATTAAGACTTCTAAGGCTAAAACGGAGAAATTACGTTTCTAGAGAATCAAAAAAAAAATGTTCGGTTGCATATGTTATAGGTAGGTACTTTATCGAATTTCAACATACACCAATTCCAATTTTGAAAATTAAACACTTGTATGTACGCACAAGGATAGCATATTGTTTGATGATTGAATAGAAATCGAAAACATCGGAACTAGGTCAACTAAAACAATTTGTATAAAGTTAGTTTAGGAAGCCAGCGAGTAAGTTGGATTTCTCTCTGCGGTCAGCAGATATGATTGTTCCTGATAGATTAGTCGAAGAGTTTCGGTCGAATGCTGTTAGTTTCAAAAGCAATATTAGAGGAAAATAACTTCTCTTTTAAATTAAATTATTGCATTGCACTACTCCTGCATACCTTCCGGAATAAAACTTTTATTATTATTATTATAAAATCACTTTAACATTAAAAAACTGACGTAGAAAAAGTTTTTTCAAAAAATTCTGTTAATTATTAGCTACAAATTAGATAATGCGCTTTCAGATTATGAATTATGGAAAATGGCGGAAATTATTATTTCTACAATAATGGAGGACTAAGCTGTAGTAAATACCGCACAAGAGTCCCAACGACTCCCAACCTAAGGTTATGCTAAGGTCATCCTTAGGGATGCCATAGTCTCACTGGCTCTAGACGGTTGGGAGCAGTTGAGACTCTTGTGCGGTATTCATATAAACAAACTTAATCAAATACTTGAATCAGGTCATGTAAAGAGTCAGAATAACAGAAGAGTATATATGAGACGGTGTACAAATGTGAATGAAGCAAGGAGTGTGTACCAAGACAGAGTTAAATGGCGGTCCGTCCTCTCTGCCTACTCCTGCGGGAAAAGGCGTGATGGTTAGTTAGTTAGTTTCTGAAAGAAAAGTTTATAAAACGCTTTAGCAACTTATAAAGAAATAATTTAGAATGAAAAGGATTGCTGCCTTTGCTTCTTTACCCCTCTTACTCAGTTAAATATAAATGAATTTATATTGAACACATATTCCCTTATAAATAGTGCCTCCAGACCACAAGCAAAGTCGGGTAGTAAGGCTAGCTACTGATAAAACAGCATCGCGGAATTAAAATTACATGTTCGAAGCCACGGAGAATTATTTAGGTTCGGTTTTCTCCATTATTAAGGCCAGGCCGTATGCTTTCTCCAATTGCCTATTGTTCTGCCTTTGTTTCTGCCGAAATACCCTTACCCTTACGCTATATTTTGTATTTTGTGTTTATATATTTTTAGTATACCGATATGATCACCATTGCTTTAAATCCCTTACTTATAATTTATTTATTTATTTATTAACGCCCTAGTGGGCTTTTACAACAAATTTGTACAATTTATTGATGTTGACAGGTAAAAAATTAAATGATAGTACATGATACATTAAAAAATAAAACAAAAAAGTACATGCTTCTTAAAAAAAACAAAATAAATATACTCTAGTGGTAAATACAAAATGCAATATAAAAATTACAATTGTTACTTCAAGGGTAGACTCGTATATTTCAGTGAAGTATTTGTGAAGAGTAGCTATACAACTCCGATCTGAATCTCATGATTGAATACAGAAAAATATCAACAAAACTAAATTCGTTTCCAAGCCTATGTAACCTTTATGTATGCTTTATACTTGGTATTTATTACCTTTAGGTTTATTTACTTTTAACAAACGTGATTTTTTTTGTTAATTTATGACGAATTCAACATCTTCGACGCCATTGATATATTTAGCTCGTCAATTTCACATTATAAGTATATCGTAGAAAAGTTTTGTTTTATTATCCTGGTATTCAATATTATTTTCTTTCACAATATTTTTTGCACTCTTTATGAATTTATTGTTGTTTTTTTTAAAATATTTGTGTAAAAAGCCTTTAACTGACTTTAATAATGGTGGTATAAGAATAATTATAATATTTTATTTGGTTTGTTTATTTGGGAGAAAAATCAAAAAAAAATCATCTAAGATGATTATAATATTGTATTATATTTCATTTGGAAAAACTTTGCAAATGTAATTCATCAATTTCTTTGTGCGTATTTGAAAAGCTCGGTATAAATCAAAAAGACAGTGTAAAATAATATAAATACGGTAAAAAGCCATTGTGAATAAAATAAATTCTTCGAGACATTTTGAACATAAGTAATGAACCCGTATTACACCACACGAAATTGAAAATATTACTTATACCGTTTTTATCCCACACGAAACCAAAAAGGTACCGTGGATTCAGTGCCGGATTGAGCCCTGCGAAGGCCCTTGGGTCTTCTAAGCGCGAAAGCCTTAAAAATATCAACATCGACACGGTGCAGGCTTTCAAATTTTATCAACTATATCATTTATCTAACACTTAATAGTACAACCGCAAATCGCCCGTGGCATATGACAGTTCACATTGACTTAACCATTGTTAGTTTATCGAGCTCATTGGCTTGTCTACAAGACGAAAAACATCGTTAAAAAATGTCAAATTTTTAATTAAAGGAAATAGATTTGAACTTAAGGAACAGTTATTAAAAAAAAAGGGTAATGAGTAACGACTATTGCTAAAAAAAACAGAAAATGCCGAAAATATACGAGTATAATCAAATTAGTTTTGCGCAACAAACTCGTTTGAATTTGGCGTTAAAATCACAAGTAAAATGTGTCAGTGTTGTCATCTAAAATCATCATCATCCTAAAGTGTTCAATATGTTACCAAACAAAATAAAAAACGTGAATTGTTTACAATAGTCAGATATATGCTGAAAAAATGGCTCCTATGTAGAAATACCTTATATTAGGCGTTAATATAAATATGTAGTATCTATTACGTTTACTAAAGATATTGATATATTGTTTTGGTATATTGTGCTGCATAGTGCATGGTATGGTAAAATAGTATTTTAGTTTCTTAAGATATGTAAACTATAATATTTTTAAACAAAAAGATTATCTCTATTTCAATTGTATTCCTGTTGCATTCTAAAATCATGTTGCCAAACTACATAATTGTAGTTTATCGGGATAGAACGGGAAGAACAATAAAAAAAAGTCGATCCTTGGGCGATTTTTTCCCTGATATTGATAAAATTGACGATAAATTAAGCAGATTGAAAAACTACCGTCGACAAATAGTTGTCATATGGCCATGCTAGCCCCCCTTAGCAGTAGAATTTTTATCCCTGTCTCGAACCAACTCTTATTTTGGTCACATCACACGGTTTAAAAAGCGCCAAAGGCAAACATTTTTAAAATTCAAAGAAAAATAAATTTAGATCACTTTTATTGGGCTGCAGTTTGCGAACAGCAAGGATAAATTATTTTTTAAATCTTATTTTTAATAGTGAATACCTCGCAAGAGTCCCAACTGCTCCCAACCGTCTAGATCCAGTGAGACTACGGTATCCTTGATTGGGGTACGTTGTGAGGCTAAAGGAAGTGGAAAGGGGAAGGAAATGGGGAAGAGGAAGGTTGGAAAGCATCTGGCTATTCAGTTCACCAAACACGGCTAAAGCCATTTCAAGCAACGTTTCAATTCAGAATGGCGGTCTTTCACCAAGGCGATACTTTCAAATATCTTCCACTCTGGAACGTGCCGCAAATATACTTTATATTATCTTATTAGAATTAAAATGTGTTAAGACTTACAATATTTAATGAAAGTCATTTACGCACGCCAGATTTGAACCTGAAGTCGAGCGTATTACCACTCGACCATGGAGGCCGTCAACTTGATTGAGTATTGATTTATTTCTATTAATTTTTGCAATTATGAAAGCTGTATGGTATTTTTTTGATCCGTTTTCGCGGGTTCCATTGACGGAGAAGGCCCAACGGCGGTAGCCTACTCTGCCGAAGGACTAATTCGGCCCTGTATGGATAGATAACAAACGTACCCGAATTATTAGTCTCCCTCATCCGCTTACATGTGGAAACTGGGAATGGTTCTCACGTAGAGCGAGGAGACATAAAGAACTGGAAAAAGACAATTTCCCATTGTGAGGTAATAAAGAAAGCTGGGAAATTCTGCTTATTTTTTCTCTCACATGGCAAATCATCATTAGCCTTCAGAGCGGGCGAGGAATTTAATATCTGAGAGGTTCGATTTTTCGAAGGCTGTATTTTAAACACCGTCTAAAAATGCTTTCTTGCAAATTATAAAAAAAATCCCGTCGTGAAATAAATAAGCTGTGAATTAATTTCAATGTTTTTGAGGAAACATAAATATAACAATATTTATATCTGTTTCGGCCAGGAAGGTAAAAAAGTTTTGCTTATTTAATTTGCAGTTATTTGTTTGATTCTTGGCGGTATTGACAATCAAATATCTAGAACTGTAATCCAATGTCACCAATTTACATAATGATGACTTCTAAGCCCTAGATTGGCAAATTAATTTGCTGTTTGTTCCAGAAATGAGTCTTGCAGTGTTTACCGTGACGGTGTTTACCGTCTAAAAATGCTTTCTTGCAAATTATAAAAAAAATCCCGTCGTGAAATAAATAAGCTGTGAATTAATTTCAATGTTTTTGAGGAAACATAAATATAACAATATTTATATCTGTTTCGGCCAGGAAGGTAAAAAAGTTTTGCTTATTTAATTTGCAGTTATTTGTTTGATTCTTGGCGGTATTGACAATCAAATATCTAGAACTGTAATCCAATGTCACCAATTTACATAATGATGACTTCTAAGCCCTAGATTGGCAAATTAATTTGCTGTTTGTTCCAGAAATGAGTCTTGCAGGAAAACATTTATAAAAATCTTCGAAAGCTAAGAGAAATGTCACATTTCTTATTTTAATTATTATAATTCGTGGTGGAATTCATTTTAATATGAATTAATGTTAAAATAAACATTGAAAATTGTCTCCACTTTTTTGTAGACTTACTCGTAAATAAGAGGAAATATGATACAAAGGTTTTTTAATCATAAATTCATACTAGAAATGTGACAGATACGAAATTTAAATATTTGTGATTTTCACGTGAGTGATTATTTTAACATTAATTCTGGTAGAAATGCATATAATTAATATTTTTTATGTAAAACATTAATTTACTAAAAAAATCATATATTATTATTAAAAATGAGAAATGGCGTGTCTCTCTAAGATGTTATCTTGGGAATAGAATAAAGGTGTTAAGAATTGTGTTTTGTAACGAGATGGTGAAAAAATGTATTAAGGCTAGGCTATGCCAAGCGCAGTTGAGGTGAAATATTACAAAACTGCGCCATATAAGTTCACTGTTATTATTATTATTAAGGCATTTAAAAAAACTGAAACAACGGAAAGTTTTTCCTTTTATAAAATTGAGAAGAAAAGAACCTTTTCTGAAATGTGACTGAAATTTTATTTTCTGAAGTCGAATAACCGGTTTGAAACATATTGTATACAAGCGATGCACCTGAATGAGGACTGTGTTCAACTCAATGTTTACTTCAATACCTATTATACGTCGCATGCGGCTTTATTATAATGAAAATGTTCGGAATGAAAAATAAGAAAAACAGTTTTCTAACTCTTCAAAAGCAGTTTTATTTTAGTTACTTGTGCATAAAAGTATCTAATTATAATTCATATTCTTTTTGACTTCATAATAGTATTATAACTTATATACTACTTGTAACTTGCCAATGGTCATACCGGTGGGGAGGGCAATCTTGTTGTATATACTTGTGTTATATTTTGTATAAATGAAGCTTCGTTCAAACGACAAGCATTCCTTCTATTTGAATTATTCCTTGTTTTTATTTTATTTTTTTCATACATCATTTGGATGAAATATTATGTTTAAATTGTCTTTTTTTTTATTGTTATTTTTTACTGCCTATACTTTGCATTCATTGCAATTTATGTTTTATAGAATTAATTGATTAATATTTATGAATATTGTGTATGAATACACTCACTCGCTTTATTTAAAAATGCCTTGAAATAAAAAATTTCCAAAGTTTTTAAAATAATAAATAACTGAATAACTGAACTGAATATTAGTAATGGTTCTTACGGGCTATTTTAAATTTATTAATTGGCATATATTCAATAGTTTCCGGTAGCGCATAAAATTTCATTTCTTTATAAAGTAAGATATTTTGTGTATTGGTTTTATTCTTTTTCAGTAGTCTGATTTCTTTGCATTTCCTTGTATTATGTCTGTGAATATCCACGTTGTAAATAATTTTGCCTAAAAATATTTTCATAACAAGTTGTTCTTCATTGTATGTATAAATATCAATGCGTCATCATTTACTATGGTAAAATGAAAGTTTTTTTCATCCTAACATGTCTAGTACCTTACTATACATCAGTGATACGTGTAATTTTTTAGAGAAAATGCTATTTTCATTTGTATTTAAATACATTTGGATTTGGAGTAACACGTTTCCAAGCGGAAGGTAAATATACGTTTTGTCTTTTTTCCTGTCCCATAAATAAAGCAGCTGTCCTGTGTACGGTGTACGCGCCTATCAGGAAAAACACGGTGAGGACTTAATTTAATGATAAACACGGTAAAATATTATTTTGGCTATTTTTTTTCTTCTAACCAGAACTACTTGCTAGTAAATGACACTTTCGTTTCGTCCGGCGTCTGCCAGTTTAAATCGCAAATACAATAGTATTTATGAAAATAGAATAATAACTTTGTACAAGACCAGAATTTTTCATTTTTATGACCGACTAGTTTCGCTTAGCCTAAGCATCATCAGGATAAAAAAAAAGTGTTTGGTTATATATACAAACAAATAGGGAGAACACAATATAAAATAAAATAAAGATACAATAATAATAATAAAAAAATAAAAGTTTTTTCCAGAAGGTATGCAAGAGTAGTGCAATGCAATACATTCCATAATTGATAATAATACACAGTAATAATAATAATGAAATAAAAGTTGTAATACACACTATAATGAAAAAATAGAATACATAAATTCAAAACAAAAAAGTTTAACCTGTAAAAAATATTAATGGAGGATATTAGGTCTCATGTCTGCAAAAGGAAGAAAGAAAATTAATTTAAATTTTGTACCCTGATGATGATTAAGCTAAACGAAACCGGTTAGTTATAAAATATAAAATCAAAATCTGTGGTCTTATACAAAGTAATTATTAGATTTTCATTATGTATATGTTGAACCACGAAGTGATTATTTTCTAAAAAAAATACATTATTGTTATTTTAACGCGCATTCTATTAATTTAAGAAATGCTGCTTTTAATATTTATGTTTCGACCTATAATACATTGTTGCCACAAATATCCTCACTCTTACACTGTTCACCATTTCCTTATCCTGATTTTTACTTACTCCTATAAACCCTATATCATTCCTTACTCTGGGTAAATGTATATACCATCGTCGCTACAACCTTTGACCGCTTCTAAGAAACGTCTCCAGTGATGCTAGCTTCATGTTATATCTCAACTCTCCATTATTTATACCTAAGGATACGTTGTTTGCCTTCAATCCATACAGTCACCTAATTTTGTATATTCCAATACTCATTCGTCTTGCAGACCGATTAAAGATAAGCATTTTAGGTGGTTAAGTTTCTCTTTTTCTTGCTATATTTTTACACGTAAGTTGTTGGCGTTATTTTAAGTTTGCCCTCTGTTAAACGTAACCCGAAGTCAAACCTCTCCTAACTCAAGCTAACCTAATAAAATACTTCTTCGTCCTGCAGATTTATTCAAGGCTCAGCATCCAAAATTGCACTAAACATCACTTTGTAGCATTCTAATACAAGCAATACTATACATGCTTTATTTGTAAATTATACATGGGCAGTTAGGAAAATGTCGAAGGTTTGTAGTGAATACATTTTTTAAGCTGTATACCTTTAAAATTCTATTTAAAATAAATTAATTAATAGATTAATAAATTATTTAAAGATTACTGTTTAAAAATTGTATTAATCTTAGACATTTCCCTAACTAATCATTTTAAGTATTGCTTGTATTAGAAAGCCAAGAAGTGTGTCTTTTTAGATGCTGAATCTTAAGATAAGCTTTTTTGATAGTTGGCTTTGTTTCATTTCCTGTGCTTAAGCTTAAAACTAACATAAACAAACCCACAAACACGATATTTAATTCGTTAGATTCCGTTACTCTTACCGAGCTTCCCGCTATCCCCTTTTAAGGCTTCACGGAGCTGCCCCGCCTCTGCCGTTAGCCAGCGCTAGATCAACCGTAAGATACCAACGGAAGTCGTTATCGATTCGTTATTCGTTACCCACTGTACCTTCTAGTCTTGCACAGTAGTTGGGCGGGATATAAGGGCGAGAGTCTATCTTGTATCTTTTAAACGGTATTTGAGGTGGAAACAGGTGATACACTTCACGGTCTATTCTTTCGTGAGTTTTCACATGAGACTTTCGGTTAGGCGGAAGTTGAAGATGTGATATAATTCATAGTCTGTTTCTTATTGTTTTTTTTAATACAATAGTCTCACTGCCTGGAGCTAGAAGGGCATTCCCTTTTTTTTCTTCTGAGACTTACTATAAGAATACAGCCTAGGACAACTCAGTGTAGCTTTACTCGTACTAGTTCAATAAGTTCCGAAAACGAGAGGCGTGGAAAACCATGGCATTCCCTGTTGTATAATATTGTGAAAGGGAAATCATAAGGTGAAGAAGAAAAAAAACAGTTATTCGAATATTCAGACGATGAAAAAGTCTTTCCTCGGTGTAACAGCTGAAGGGCTGAAAGGCTAAAGAAATTAAAAGAAATTGAAAGAAATGCTTTCAATTGAGATAGATTTTGTTTTTATAGTGAATTCCGCACAAGAGTCCCAACTGCTCCCAACCCTCTAGAACCAGTGAGTCTATATTTACAGCCTTACAAGATACCCCAACTGGGGTATGTTGTAAAGCTGAAAGTAGTGAGGAGGGGAAGGAGATGGGAAAGAGGAAGGTCGAAAAGTACCTGGCTATTCAGATCTGGTTGCCAAACACGGCTAAAGTCATTTGAAGTGAGGTTTTGATTCTGAATTGTGGTCTTTCACCAGGGCGATACTAAGAGTATCCACCACTCTGGAACGTACAGCAAATAAAGTAAATATTATTTCATATGAATTAAATGTGTTATGAGTTATGACGCATATCGATTTAACAAAAAATATTTGCGCACGCTGGGTTTTAACCCGGGACCTTTAGCTTCGTAGTCGAACGTCTTTCCACTCGACCACGGAGGCCGTCAGAATGTCAGTTGTTGTGTAGCTAGATCTGATATTTGCAAAGTTTTTTCCTGATTTGCGGACTTTCTCTTGGGAAATAATGTCAAGAGAATCTTGTAGATATCAATTGAAAAAAAAAAAGGACTGATATTGGGTGTCATTAATCATACGTGAATTTAATTTGAAAAAATGCAAGGTGTAAAATATTTGCGTCTTCCATTAATCATTTCTTTATGATTGGAATTAAATTGATTTGGGTAATCTACTATCCAATCAGTATCTTGAATATCTATAAAAATTAAAATAGTTACGATTACGATTGGTCGAACAACTTTTTCTCTCACTAAAATATTTCTATTTTTTTTATGTGAAGGACAATAAACTATTCAAAGCTGTGATAAAAAAGCATGGAAATTATGTGTGAAAATTATATCGTCAATGGAAAGGCAAAAGGGCTTAAGCGACACTTTGTTCAAAAATGAGTTATGCATACAGTTTTGATCAGTTTTTTTTTCTGCATCGAATACTCTGACTCTCTTTTGATTCTGAAGACTTTTGTGGCCGTAAAAAAATATGTTTACCATTTGAAGGAAGGCTTGACTCAAGGGACACAAGTTTAAGACTTTTTAAGCTTTTCGTCAATGCAAGTGCTCTGGTGTAAGCTTCCCGAAATGGCGCTTCAGCCCTTTTGCCTTTCCAGCGACGATATTGTAGTCAATTTGGTTTCCGGTTAAAATCAAATGTTTATTTTAAAGATTTACAGCTCATGATAAAAATGACGTTGCAAGTTGAAAATAATTGCATTATTCTAGATATATCAGACAGAAAAAGCTGTACTCATTTTATGACGCCTTTTTTTTTTAATCACATTTAGAGCTTCTTGTTAACTTGTGACCGGGGAAAAAAAATGCTCGAAGATATTTTAATGGTATGTTACCGCTGTATAGTCAGCCGTCAATGCGAAAATATGTTTTCAATAAATAAATAAAAATGTGTAGATGAAATATTACTTTAGAATTGTTGAAATAAAGACTGTATTTTATATTTCTCACCCCCATGATGTGATACAGATATTGGGATTTTCTATTTTAATTTGATCCTTTATTACATTTTTTCCTTTAGTCCTTTTGGCCTTAATAATTCATAACGTGACGCTTCATTCTGAATCGTTTTTCCGACGTGTACGTTGTACATAAAGTAACTACAATCATTCCAAGTCTCTATTGATCTATTTACGTCCAAATATTATTACTTCGAATGAAGATTTTTTTCCTTTATTCGATAAACATACATTAAAAAATCCATCCTAACCTCAAGACGTTCCAAATAAGTCCATCAATATGTCCGCGATAAAATGAATATAATGACCGGCCTTGTAATGACCGACCTTTTAAAATGACCGGGCGTCTTTCCAATGGCATGTACGCACTTCCGGTGGGGGGATATCAGAGTGGGTTGGTAATATAAGGCTTTGTGTGCTGCGAAAGCCTTCCAACCACCACACACACCACGTGGAGGCTTTTGACCCAACTTCCGCCTAATATGGACCCGACTTCCGGTCCCCGAGCCATACGATATTATTATATTCTAAGTGCTCTGCGTACACGTTATATATATAAGGCCAGTTTTCTACAGAGTGTTGCAGGACGTACCCAACGAGCTTTAGCTAGCAATTTCTGAGGTTAAATGGAAAAAAATATGAAAATAACAAAAAAAATGTTTCTGTCACGCGCCGTCAATAGTCACTCAGCCGACCAACCGCACCCCGCCCCGACCCGTCAGGGTAGGAGGTGGGCTGTCTCATTTAAGTAACCAACGACACTTGATAGATTAAAAAAAAAACCTAATTTAGAAAAAAATATCACCGGTGACCAAATTACTGCCATCAATTTTTTTAACTCCTTACAAATTGCTGGTTAACGTCCGACAAGTACGTCCTGCAACATCCTGTATGTGAATTTTTTTTTTTGGCAATATTAGTATTGTCTGCTTAAGAACCGTTATTAATATTTTTTCATTACATTTACTCGTATGTACACTTCTTTTGTATTAAGCATCCTTACGCTGATAAGCTTCATATATTGTACTAATGTAGTACATCTCTTTATGTACATTTAATAACGTCCTTTACAAAATGAGCATATGCTCATTCACAGTTTAATTACACATCATTTTTCGAGTACGTCATTAAATTAAAATTCGAATTCGAAACTGTAATAAAAAGCGTCACAATTAAAATATTCGAAATTCGCAACTGTCCGGAGAATTATGGAGGACTATGACATCCACAATATAAAGTACTTTGTGAAGCTGATGGGGCTGGGGAGGGGAAATTTTCGGATAAGAGATGATTGAAATGCTGCTGGCTTTTCAGATCCGGTCACTAAACATGAATGACATTATTTCAAGCAAAGATTTGATTATGAATGTTGGTCTTTCACCAGAGCGATACTTTAACATACAGCAAATATATTATAGATTATTTTATATGTGGTATTAGTTATGATACATATAGATTAAACAAAATTTATTAATTATTATTTTAAATTTTCTGTGGAAAACACACATAAATTAAACAAAAATCATATTAAATTAGAATCAACTTTAAAGCTTAAATGCTTATTATTTTTTTTAATAATAATTGAAATAATATTAATAATAAAAGATAATTCTAATTTAATATATTAATTCTCAACTTTGTAAGAAGTCAAAAATCTTCTGTAAAATAAAGATAAAATGGTTAGTTTTCAAAGACACCATCTAGGTATGTAAAATGTGCTCGGATAGAGCTTTGTACACCATACAAATATGTCAGCCAAATCGGAAGAAAAATTGAAATAAATAATTTTCATGAATGAAGAATGAGATCGATTAAAAATGCCGCTTCCTTATAAGGTCTCGGTGGCTCAATTGGAAGAAGCGTTATTCCCGAATAGAGTGGAGGTTCCGAGTTCGAGTCTCGGTCGCGACTGTTATACTTATTACCAATTATTGCGAACCCCGAGGGCTTAGAAATAATTGACAAAATAAAGACGCTAATCCACCCATTCACGGATTTAAAGATACTTTTTCTGTTCTTAATCAAATCCGTTGCATATCGATCGTTTTCTTTATCTCAAGTGAAAATGTCTTGTGACGGTTTTCTGTCCAAGAGTTGCTGAGGAACCCTTGTCTACGTAGATATAGCATTGAAATCTCTTACGCATACAATCGCGTATATAAACAGGTATACAATACATTGATATTGTACCAATAGTAATACAATTTACCCACAACTCTCTAACATATAAACTGAACGATGCATTAAAAAAAAACAGTCGCTACCTCATTTCTGAGGAACTCAATTGCCACTCACCCAATTGGCCTGGTATACCATGCTATTCCGTTCTACGCGTTGGCATTCCGGATGCCTTGCACCGTATATTCCCTTGATTTTTCTACCTTCTAATTCAAACTCAAGGTCACTGGTGACCAGTGTCTTCATGTTTGAATTCTCAGTTTGGCTGAACGATTATTTTTATAATGACTTCATTGCCAGAAATAACTTATTTTATTTAAAAAAAAACATATGTTGACGCTTTCTGGTATTGTAATACTGTGTTCACACATGTCTTGAATGCTATAAACCTTTCAAAACATTAACATATTATTTTCAGCATCGCGTATTCCATCAAATTTCTTCTGTTTCCTTTCATATCTCACCTGTCTGATTAGAATATATAATCATCACCTTGTCTCAAATTGACACAAACAAACTGAACCGAATTTGATTAGCACATTTATCCAATATGCTGCAGATGCTTATAAATACAGTTCGTGTCATTTTCCTATTTCGTACAACTAGGAATAATATAGTTCAATATCAAATAGGCGTAGAGAGTGTGTTACAATTTTTACTGTGTAAATTGTTTTTCAACGTAGTTTTCAGGTTTTACCTTTTAATGAAATATCCAATATATTCTCAGATCTCAAGGCACGTCACATAAAAAGCATAGTTTTTAAACGTGAATACGGTTCAAATGTGGTATATTGTGCTTTATGGACACTAGAAACAGTAGGTGTATTGATGTATTAGTATTCGTTTCAGGTTTTTACACCAGTATACAGCCTCCGTAGCAAACGAGATAAAAATAAGAATTTTCTAATATCAGGGTAACATCCAGAGAGGCGACGGATATAAAATTACCAAACTGATAATCTTGAAATAAATGGTTGAAAACCCGTCGAGAAGCGGAAAACCTCTATTTTTCTTAATCGAAAAAAACCTTAAAAATAAACATTATACAATACGGTGGAGTCTCGGTCTACGAGCGTAATTCGTTCCAGAAACGTGTTCGTAATCCAAAACCTCCTAGGTATATCAAAGTAAATTTCCACATAAGATAAAAGTACAAAGGAATCTTTAATCGAATTTATTATTTATTAACTAGAAGGGAATCATTGTTGGCCTCTTTTTAATGATTTCGTGGACATATGAGATTGCAATGTTGAAGAAATTCGTCGCTCGCACTGATATTGCCATAAAATCACGTGATGATTTTCTACGTTGCTTTACATTATTTCCTATATTTAACAGATAAATTACCAGCATACGCCGAAACAGCTGTCATTAAAAAGAAAAACTATAACTTAATAATTATTATATAACCTTTGATTCAATTGAATTATAAAAAAGTAAATAAAATTGAGTTCTACAAATTCAACACAAAAACTATAAATAAATAAACAGAGCGAGACGTCGTTTGATGATCAATTTTTCTCTCGTTAAATAATAACAATCAGTGCCATCTGTTGGTATTCTACCTCTATTATCAATTAATCCGCTGTTTTTTCTACTGCCTACCTTGGTCAAAAAACACTAACTTATTTGAAGAAATATTCAGGTATGTTGCTGAAATAATTCCATCGTAACACTGACTCCTAGGCAGGAACTCGACCCGACGTGACATTACGACACAGTATTTTGCCATAAACTGTTTGCAAATTGATATCCAATAATTGATATTAGCGAGGGTGGGTCGACCAGTTACTTACTATCTATTAAATAAGCGGTTACTTCTGGAGTATCGATTCAACATTTTAAACTAGATTTAAGACAACGGTTAGTACACTTTATTTCATTTTTAACGCAAAATTTAATATTTATTCTTTCTCTAAATGTAAAAAATCGAAGAACATAAAAAAAACGTGACTAACCTTTCCAGTTGTCAAAAACAAACCACTAATCCAAAATGGCTGATAATGCTAACATATGATGTGTACCAACATAAAAAAACGATAATCGAATGTATACAGCCCGCGAAAATTCAAAATTCACCTTTTCTTTCTAACAGGCTATGTATTATCTTTTTGGGAATAACATTCCAAATTTCAACACCGTTGATTAACATAATTTCCTGGCAGACTGTTTTTTTTCACAATGATTCACAAGAACTCCAAAGTAACCTTGAATAGTCTATTATTCGAGATACACTCCTAGAATATAAATAATTTGTATTTGTGTGTCAATATAAATATTCCGTTGATCAATTGAATCAATTCGACAACTATCGCTCGACAGTTGACAATAATTGACAGTCGGATCTAAAATATTTTCCGTTGGCGCCAACTTTAAGACCTATACAAAATTCGGTTACACGGTGAAATAATGCAGGTGAAAATTACACACACCCACTAAAATAAAAATTACTCACCCACCTTCTACAATAGCGCTGCAAAAATTACACGTGAAAGGAATAATACGAAAAATAGAAAAAAAAACAATAGAATTTCTAATACATTTTATTTACACAAGAACAATTTTATCAACGTGTAATTAATTTTGGGTTTAGTTATTTCAATAGTTTACATTTTCAACTCTTTGATTTTCCATATTCGTATCATTTTCATGATCTGAAAGTGTGTTGATTGGATAATGCGTACTATAAATAGTTTAGTGAAAATATTAACTCATTTTTGACAAAAATGTTAGTTAACAGGTTCTTGCCGTGGGGTCTTCAATTAAATAACTGAGTTTCGTTCTCTTTTGAAGTCGTGCTAAATATTGAATTTAATTTTGCGTTTTCTTTACTTGCCCTGAAGATGTCACAAACATGTGTCGAAACAAGTAAATAATTTATTCCATATAATATATTAAATGCTAATAAAAAAAAATCTGTTTCAACGTAAAAAAAAAAACATAATTTATTTAGTCAACATAATTTTTTTAATTCCCCACAGTGCGGCCAGCCCGAACACAATTCAAGCTCAAGTGGCACCGCATTTCTAGCGAGACAGTGGGCATGATTAACGCTGAGCGCAGACATTATGATGTCACGGAATACACGGAACAATGGCGTCCGCATTTGGTTTACAGCGCTCTCCTTTCCGGTTGCAGGTAGCGAGAACAATGCACCGATTCAGTGGTCGTCAAACCATCGCTATTAAACTATATCAAAAGCATAAATAATCACTTTCTTTATAAGGTCTTTGTTACGCTTGTAATCGGCACCTGTACGTGCAATTTACATTTACGCTTCGGGAACGCAACACATTCTATCACAGCCGGGCAGTCACTGACTTGTTTCGCTGAACGCCATAGACTCTATCGAACGGTTTTTGAAACAAAATCGTATCTACACCACATTCAAAATATTATTAGAATAATAATAATAACAGTGAATTTACATAGCGCTGTAAAGTAATATTTCACCTCAAGTGCGCTTCATACTAACTTAATTATGCTAATTAGACTAACTAACAAGAAGAAAATAATATGTATGCAAGTTAAAACTATTTAAAATCATGATCATTGTCATAAATTATGAGAGAAAAGGTTCAGATATGGGTATTACAGTGCATGTGTACATCAACAGATTAAAAAAAAACAATTTACCAGAAGCTAAGGGTATAAAAATCCAGATAAAACTTTTGAATTCTAATTTACATTTTGTTAAATCAAAGGAAAGGAAATAAGGTTGAGGACAGTTAACATGTTGGTACTTAAAAACATTAATATTCAAGTATTATAAATGATTCTAAGAATGCAAACAGTGTAAATAAAACAAGTAACAAAATAACAACAAATATTTTATGACAATCAGTATATGGTTACCAGTAGACAGTAAAGAAATTGAGTTGTAAGGATACAAGTAAGGAATGAAACCGAAACAAAGCAAATTAAGGACGTTTTTAAAGAAATTTAAATTTAATAAGCTACGTTTTTTTAAATGGGATTTTTAAACGATTTGATTTTAGAAAACCCGTTTAAACTCTGCCAGGTTCTGTGACGTCTCTCCACCCATGGTATCTGCGGGTATCACGCTACGTGAAATAATATTTTAGAAGATTCACGATTACTCAACATATGAATTAATTATCTAAAGGTGGCTCTTACACGTATGATGCTTGAAAACCACTGCACCAATGCGTATATTGCCCTTCCACAATGGATTAATTTGCCTGGAGTGCTACTGGACATAAGACCTTTCAACTTCGCCCCCATACGATGATGACTGTACGATTAGGTGCTTAGTAATGAAAGCTTTTAAACTTCTGATGACTTATTTTTGTGACAGTATAATGTGTAGTGGTCAGCATTATATTCCTGCGGTAGGTATGCACTTTAATGCATTGCGACATTAAATAATAACTGAAAACATTATTTTTGCATGATTCTAATGCACGGGATAAAGGACATTTATTTGAGTTATTATACGTGGGCGCTGCTAGCTTTCGCCTTTAGAAATGAACATTTATTTATAAAATAACCTCCTTTCAGTGGTTCTATATTTTACATCTGTTTACAACAAAAATGCATGTCAATGAAAGATAATAGAGGAAAAAATAATGAAGATTTGAATTTAATTTATCGGCAAAGGCGGGTAGTAAAGCTAGTTTCTTCATAACAAATACAAACAGTGTAAGTAAGTTGTAACACACAACAATAACTCCGTGAAGAGGGCCTTTTAAATGATGAAATTTGTTTATTTTTTGTTTTATAGTGAATACCGCACAAGAGTCACAACTGCTCCAAACCGTCTAAAGCCAGTGAGACTATGGCATTCCCAATCGGGGTATGTTGTGAGGCTGAAAGTAGTGTGGGAGGAAAGGAGACGGAGAAGAGAAGGTTGGAAAGTACTTGGCTATTCAAATCTGGTCACCAAACACGGCTAAAAGCCATTTCAAGCAACTTTTCGATTCTGAATGGTGGTCTTTCACCAGGGCGATACTTGAAGTATCTACCACTCTGAAACGTGCTGCAAATAAACTTTGCACTATTTTATATGAATTGAATGGGTTATGACACATATTAATTAAATAAAAGTTATTGGCGCACGCCGGGTTTGAACCCGCGACTTACCTAAACTGAGCATCTACCACTCAGTTAATTATTACTTTTTTCTCGCAATGATCGTGCTTACTTTCTTAATATAACTATCACTTAACGATACCGTGACGTCAAAAAAAAAACAGTACATAAATATTTTAAAAAAAAAATTTTTTTTAAGTAAGACAAACATTTCCGGGTTACGAATAACCTGACAATATTTGAAAAACTCCTACTGCCATCATAAAAAGCGGAAGATGTTGCTCGTGCAATGATGGATGACTTAGCCAGCAGAGGAATTGAACGCACGACGCCCGGGTGGAAATCCGACGCGTTCTTCACTAAGCCACCGAGGGGTCAAATTATGTATTTGTTTAGACTCTTACCTATCTGTCCGAGACACAATGTATTTATTTAAATAGTTACAAAAATTCTCATGAAATATCTTTCCTTATATCTTTGCATGTTATAAATCGTCGGTGTTTGTAATTTTTTAAATTAAAAACAAATGAGTAGCATTCTCGAGATACGAACATTTTGACAATATTTGAATTTCTTCCTACGTCCATTATGAGTAAGAGGTGTTGCTTGTGCAACGAAAGTGGGCTTGGTCAGTTGAATATTGAATCCGGGATGCCTGAGTGGAAGCCCGACGCTTTGAACCATTCGGCTATCAACCCAAAATATGTTTTGTGTTTCAATATACTGTTGAAAAAAATATAGAATCTTTAAAATGAACGTTAATAAGTTTTAAATTGTTTTTTTTTTTGATTTTGGAAAAATCTCGACTTGGAGAGAAAGAAGAAATAAAAAAAAAATAGTACGTTATCACTGAGATAATCACATTTAAAAATTATTACATCGTCGCCGGAAAGCGCCATTTTAGAAAGCTTATACCAAAGCATTTTGAAGTTTTTTGTTTACAGTAAAATTCGAAAGTCTTCAGTACCTGCTTGGATTTTGAAAAAAAAGTAACTCCATTCTCATTCTTACTGAGTTGCCTGAAGCGACAAAAAGCAAAAAAGTCGCATACTTGTGTCGCTTGAGTCAAGCCTTCTCCCAAATGGTAAATATATTTTAAATGGCGAAGGGCCACAATAGTCTTCAGAATCAAACGAGAGTCAAAGAATTCGATGCAGAAAAAAAGCTGACCAAAACTGCTTGTTCAACTCATTTTTGAAAAAAGTGTCGCTTAAGCCCTTTTACACGTAATTTAAAATAATTTGTTTGATAATCCATTTTTAGAACAGGAATAAAATTGAGTATATTGTGAATAAAACAGATTGGAATCTCAAAATAGACGGAACATAGAAAAACAATATTACCGAACTGAGTGAAATTTTCACGGAATTTCATTATTTTTTTAAATAACACTATTTCTGAATTCATAGTAGTTTTAAATTCCCAGCAGATTGTAAAAATTCTAATGCGAAGACATTTTGAAAATGTCGATTGTACAAAAGGAAACCGTTTGATCAGAATATCGAAAAACAAACAACTCCGTGCGGAGGATTCCTTGTCCCCTGTACAAATCAACTCATAAAAAACATCTCTGAAGGTGAAATCAAAGAATCTCGTTTCAAATTGATGTAATCAGCATTTGTTATAAATATTGTTGATGGAAAAAATCTGACTTTGAAACCGAGAAGCCTGTAACAAAATTGTTCGAAGAAATAGAGAATCGTGTACTTTTTACAGACATTTTTTTTGCTACGCTCTAAAGTGAAAATGATTGCAGACTTTTAAACAAACTGTAAAGAATTGTTAGTTGAGTCGTAATGATTAATTTAGATTTTTATATAATTTAATTGAATTAAATTTAATATTATTATTAATTTTTACCGTATTTAGTAATCACATAAGAAACCAAAATCGTATAAATAAGTCGTTTCCATGTGGCCTAACCACAGTTTGACAATGGCCTTAAACGCCGAAACAGCTGTCACTAAAAATAAAAAAACTGAAAATAGCAGAACTCAATAATAATAATATTAAATTAAATTATATAAAAATTAAAATGGAGTTCTACAAATTGAACACAAAAACTATAAATAAATAGATTAATTTAGACTATTTTTAAAATTTTAATTTCCAGTACGTATTTCATTAGTTTTACACCACGTTTAAAAAAAACCTGTTTTTTTAGTCGCCAAACGAGCCCATTTTGAAGTGTTAAGTAGTGTTATTCGATTTTGGATAAGATAAAGTCACCATATTTTATTGAAAATAATAATAGATCGACGATTTATATGGCGTCGTTTTCGTGAAAAAATCACCTCAGGGGCCCTATAAAACAACATTTTCAGAATTATATTTTTGGAATATCTCATTGCCTTGAAAATTAAGAGATGTAAAGGCGTTGAAATCAATTAATTCAACTATATTTATATCACTTTCCACGATGCTAAACATGCAATCAATCATTCGTCACCCCAGTGTGAAATGTGTTTCGTTTTGATATGGGCAAATGATAATTTTGGCAAGGAGAAACAACGCACCAACTTGAATAATTAAACACATACCATAATTACTTCGAACGTCAAGTCAGTCTGTCAGTTCGAATAACACTATATGTCAAAGCAGACGTCATATTATACACAAATATAAACTATAAACAGGCCTAACCCTGAGCCAAATGGCGCCTGGTGAGGTCGATTGTTTGGTGCCTTTTGTAAAAACCTAAATTTAAACACCAAAATTTTGAAATTTATTTTCTCCATTTAATAAAACAGCTTATTCTCTAATTGTAAAAATAAGTATTTTTGCTATTTTCCACGTGGACCCATTAGTATTATTTACAAAAAAGCATAACTTATATTCAAAATGTCAAACGCGGTTGAAAACTCGTTTTTTCAGGTTTCTCTCTAAAATTAAGTTCAATATAAATTGACAGATTCAACAAATCGCATGTTTAAAGTGTAAATGTTTTGTTAGTATATTTTTCAGAGTAATATCATCACCGGAAAGGCAAGAGGACTTAAGAGCCATTTCGGGAATTTTACACCAAAGCACTTTAAAGTTTTTTTGTTTTTTTTTACAACATAATTCATTAATAATTAATTTATAATTTCTACAATACACTATTCATAATATCGTCAATGGAAAGGCAAAAGAGCATAAGCAAAATTTTGGTAGAAATGAGTTAAATATGCAGTTTTGATCAGATATTCTTTCTATATCGAATGCTCTGACTCTCGTTTGATTCTGAAGACTTATGTGGTCCTACAGCCATCTAAAAGATATATACCATTTGAGGGAAGCCTTGACTTAAGCGACACAAGTTTGGGACTTTTTTTAGCTTTTTGTTGATTCAGGTAACTCAGAAAAAGTGTTGAATTACCCGAGTCTATTTTATTTTTAAATTCAACCAGGTACTGAAGACGTATGAATTTTATTGCAAAACCAAAAAAACTTTAAGGCGCTCGGGAGTAAACTTTTCAAAATATAGCGTCAGCCCTTTTACCTTTC
The DNA here is from genome assembly GCA_022651775.1 of Drusus annulatus. Classification (NCBI taxonomy): domain Eukaryota; kingdom Metazoa; phylum Arthropoda; class Insecta; order Trichoptera; family Limnephilidae; genus Drusus; species Drusus annulatus. Next base: position 631,097 of record JAGWCC010000137.1, read on the forward strand.
CAGCGACATAATAAACATAAAAATAATCGTCTGTTAAAATACATTTTAGTCAGACTTTATCGCTTATCTCAATTTGAAGAGATTATTTTTATAATACATCGGTTCCAATTTCAACCAAATCACTTCTATGTAAGCAGAAAGAATTAAAATTATAATATAATATGATTTTATTTAAGTGAAGTACACGGATTCTTAAAAACTAAGACTAGTTGAAGTTTTTACGGTGAATTAACTCAATTTAATTACATCCCTTCAACCGTCAAGTTTCGCTATCCAGTTTTCTCGAATGCATTAATGCTAGTTATAACTATGTAGTCCGAAGTAGGCAAATGAAACTCCCATGTGGCCGGGAATGCGATCCCACGATGGGGTATAACGTCCGTATGGCGTGGGCATGGCAGGAGCATGATGGAGGCATGGTGGGGTATGGGGAAGGCTTGCACGCGAGATTGGATGAGAAATTCTCGGAAATATTTTAAACTGAATAAGATTCAGCCAACTTAAAAATGTATGAAATCTTACAGCGTGCGGTCCGAGACTGAAATTCAACGTGGAATGAATACAGGTTACGTTAGGTTAGGTTAGTTTAGAAGGATGTATGAAAGCAGGTGGCTTACTGGAACTATCTACGTAATAAACATGGTCGAGCGGTTAAGATCCTCGACTTCGAATCACTGAATTAATACGCGTTATTTCACGTTTAATTTGTTTTTTTTTAAGAAAGACAAACATTTTCGGGTTACGAATAACTTGGCAATATTTGAAAAACTCCTACCACCATCATAATAAGCGGAAACTGTTTTTTGTACAACGATGGAGGACTTAGCTATCAGAGGAATTGTACCCACGACGCCCGAGTGGGAATCCGACGCGTTTGTCCACTCGGCTACCGACCGGTCAAATATTTTAGTATATTTAGACTCATTTAAAATTATCCCTCATTTAATGAAGAGTACCTATATAATATTATATTAAGTAGTTATAAAACTTTTTATTTGCATGTGAATACCGCTTTAAAAACTGAATTATTTGGAAAATATTACTCCCATAAATCTTAACTTATTGTCAATTGATTATAATAAGGCATTTTCTCAAGTCTTCGGTAATTGTTTGGTTTTGGTTGCCTCCTTGTTTAACTGTTTTATGTATAATATATTGCTACTCAGAATCTTCTTATGTTTTTTGCTGAATCTAAAATGACTCCTGTTTTTATTTTGTTTTCATTGCTTTATCTATTTACCAGTAGAACCTCCATATCAAATACTATCCATCTCTTTTGTTATATTTTTTTACAGTGAATACCGTACAAGAGTCCCAACTACTCCCAACCGTCTTGAGCCAATGAGACTGGCATCTCCAAGTAGGGTATATTGTGAGGCTGAATGTAGTGAAGAGAGAAAGGAGATGGGGAAGAAGAAGGCTAGAAAGTATCTGGCTGATCAGATCAGAAAATTTTCGATTCTGAATGGTGGTCTTTCATCAGGGCGATACTGAAAATATATACCACGCTGAAACGTGTCACAAATATTCTATTATTATATACGAAAGTCATCCAGTAAGTAAGATTACAAGGGCTCCTGAGGCCGACATATTTTTTTTCAGTCAGTTTGTTTGGTCTCACGTGTTTATCGGCCACTTTGTTCAGTCACAGTAAATTCTTCCGATGGAGAGGTCGTCGCGCGCATCCGCCACCTCCCATCCGTTTGAGATTCGAGCAGTCATCCGTTTTTTTTACTTACTATTGTTGATGAATTAGTCGTGAAACAACAGAATAGAATTATATTGGGGTTTTGAAAATCTGTATTTGTAGTCTAGGATCTTAACCACTCAACCACGGAGGCCGTCACAAGGTATTAAAAACTGAAATTAAATCAAATTTCCTATGTAGGTGCTTGTAAACTTGCTTGATCTTATGATATCGTGAGTATTTTACATAAATACTTGGAAATTATTTTCGTCACATGGTATTTAATCAAAACCTTTTTAAAAATAGATTCAATAATATATTGAAATATAGAAGTAGGTGGTAATAATATTAATACATAAAGTACCGATTTGTCTCATATTTGTGACTGACATTACAATAATTAGTATAAAAGAAATATTAAAAATATATATAAGTAATCTCCGTAGCAATAGAGCTCCATGTAGCGAGTATGTAACGTAATATCTTACATCTGAAAAAGATTTTAGTATTTCGCTCAGCCCTTCGGAACGAGATGATTTTTATTTTTAATTTTTATATGAAGCCGTGTAGAGAAAATAAATGTTGGAAATAATTGTAAGTGCATACTGCACTCTGGGTGAAAAAAAACAAACGAGACTTGTTGAGTAACTACTTTTTTGAGCGGAGGATACTTCCATCAGCGCCCTGGTGAGAGACCATCAAAAAGAAACGAAACGTTTTAGAAATAACTCTCGCTGTATACAGGGTGTTGCAGGACGAATCTGACCGACTTCAACCGGTTATTTCTAGGCTAATTTGGAGTAAAAAATGCATATGGGATTTCGGGCTCCGATGAATTTTTTTTTAATTAAAAAGAAAAAAAAAACAGTATATCTCATGTCACAACTGGTATCTCAGCCGAGAAAGCGCTCGCCCCTCGCCCCGACCCGTATTATTCAATGCTGTCCAATGCTGTGTGTACCATGAGACATAAATGGGGCTTGTACACAATGATGTGTGTACCACGTGACACAAATGGGGCTTGTACACAATGATGTGTGTACCATGTGGTACAAATGGTGCTTGTACACAATGCTGTGTATACCACGAGATACAAATAAGGCCTTGTGTACAATGATGTGTACAACCACGTGGTACAAATGGAACTTGTACACAATGATGTGTGTACCACGTAGTGCAAATAAGACTTGTACAAAATGTTGCGTGTACCACGAGGTACTCATGGGGCTTGTGCATAATGATGTGTGCACCACGTGGTACAAATGGGGCTTGTGCACAATGATGTATGTACCACGTGGCACAAACGAGGCTTGTACACAATGGTGTTGGTACCACGTGGTACGAATAGGGTTGCACCACGTGGTTAGATACATAATTGGACAGTACAGGTTGGGGCAAGTCTCAACTGAGAGACTAGTGGCAACATGTGATGGAAATAAATATTTTTTTGAATTTACTTTTTAAAAATGTCACCGGAGACCGAAATGCTACCTACATTTTTTAGTTCAAGCAAACTCAATTATCCCAGCTCGAACTTTTTCCCGTTCACATCTGCAACAACCTGTACAGAGAACAAAACTTTCAAACCTTCTGTTTCCTCTTCCCCTCCTTATCTCTTAATACTTACATCTTCACAACATGCCTTAAATATACTATTAATAATACATTATAAACGTGTAGTTTGTTTATTGCTTGTAACTATTTATGATAAAAATAGTTTAAGGCCCTCAAGTTGAAAAAGTTATTACTTCAAACTTTTGGATTACTCGAAAAAAATTGTTTGAACCAGGAATTGATGTCCCCAATGTCGGAAATTCCGAAAATAGTCATTGTAACTTTGTGAACGTTATGTCCATTTGGCTTTGAACTTAGTTTAAGTTTGCTTTTGAGCACCGAAATTGTTGGTCCCTGAACGATTTATTAAAAATTCACATAAAAGTAAAAATGTAATAAAAATGAAGTTGATGTATGTTATTCCGACTTCACTTTGACAGTTTGGTTGTCAGTTATACTTTATTTTGTTAAACTTAGAATTTGAAAAATTGCTATAAAAGACGGCCCTGCCATTATTTTTTTTAACCCTTTGAAACCCAGTGTTAAATTCAAATGAACACGATCTTTGCGATTTTTCCCTCCGTAACCATGGCAATTTCAAAATTTTTATTTTTTTTGTTTTCTAATAGCCGAAAACCTCCTCTTTGGCATCTCTTTTTTTGTTAGGTTACAAGCCTTATTCCCACTACAAAAACCGCAAATATTTTGGCAGCTCCCGCTTTGGCGGCCATTCTTAGTCTGGGATTCATTAGAATTTTTATTTTGTTTTATGTTATTTTTATATTTATTTCTGACGGCCTCCGCGATCAAGTGGTTAAGATTCTCCGCTATGAATCTGAAGGTCACAGGTTTGAGGTCCAGCGTGCGCATGGAAATTTAATTTGTATTTACTATTTCACGTATTCTTTAACACATTATTTAGTGGTACATTACAAAATTACATTCAGAAGCGAAATGTTCTAAATCACCCGAAATATATCAATAGCCTTTTCCTTTTCCTCATCTCTTTCCTTTCTCACCATCTTCAGCCTCACAACACACCTTAATTGGGGATGCCATATTTTAACTAGGTCCGTACATATGGGACTCTTCTACGGTATTCACATTACAAGAAACGACTCACAAATACTTTTATGTAATTCTGACTCTTGACATCAGTCGACTCAAGTATTTGGTTTACTTGACCGTGTCATGTCTTCCTCCGGCGTCCCCAATTTTTACCATTTTTTACCATTTTTTACCATTCAAATTCATTAGTGGATGAGTTTAATAGTTATTGTATTGTTAGAGGTTATGTTTCATCGTGCTTTAATTTATTTATCTATTCAGTTCTATTTAGAGTTACTTTTTTCTCTGTTTCTATGCGAGTATAGATGGTCTTGAAATTTTTGGTAGCAGTCTACATGATTTTTGTCATTCTTTACGACTCTACCAAAACTTTGACTAGACCATGGCTTAAATGTTCTCTCTCATGTTTATTTTGTCCTATTTTTGTCATCGTTTCCTTTATTATTATGTATGTGCTATTCTTTCTCTGTTGCTTTTTTTCCATTTCGTGTTTTATATGTCTTTTTTGTAATTGGACTTTAATCCGTTAATTTATTAATATAAATAAATAAATACATCGTGTTTCATGGTGGTACTGTCAAACTCCAAGGCTAATTAATTATGAAAATCTACCAATAAAATGTTGATGGTATTTTTTTGTTGAGGCTCGACTTATTATACATTTCGTAAGGTTAAGTTATGATATATTTTGTATTTGCATTTGGTTGCGTGTAACCGATCCTTAATAGTAAACACTAAGCCGCCCACTAAAGGCAATTCAACGCGTTGGCTCATCTGAGAAAGGGCATTGCGTGAGAAAACCACAACCATTACTCGGAGACTATCGATCGTATCGAAACCCCGATTTCACCAAACTTTATTGATTTCCTGTCAAATCTCGTTTGAGGGCTCTAAAATCTAAGTCCCTCCCTTCAAATCACCCCACAAGGGAAGTTTCCCTTTTCGGGATAAATTTAAGCGTTTCAAAGTGGCAATAAGAATAAAGAGTTAGTTTATTTGACTCGAAGTTGTTATTCGCAGAGACGAGGGGTGAATCGGTAATGACCTATGTATAAGATAAGTAAAGGTAGGGTACAGTGATATGTAATTGGTTAGAATGGGCCTTCCTTTGCGGAAAAAGATGCTTTTCCAATGAGTGTAGGTATTGGTGTGTTATCCCTTTATCATCATCTGTTTAACGATTATTCCTTAATATTTTCATGCCCTTTTTAATATTATATAGCTTGCCGGTAATACATATATTAATTCAATGTAAGCAGGTACTTTTTTCTAAACAATATCTGTAATCTTCCTTGAAATTTGTATTTCCTATCGTATCATATTTCATTGTAATCAATTTTTGTAATTTTTTTTTATAATTTTTTTTAATTTTCTCCTATTAATCAAATAAATTAAGTAGTCCTATATTAGGTATATTTCCCATTAAATCATTAAATTTCTCATTATTCTTTTATCACGTTCTCAGTTGACGTTTTGCCTCTTTCATTTCATATTTTTATTTAATTATTTATTCTTGCTAAAATGAAAATAATAATGAAAAGGAGAAAAAAGAAAAGAAATGAAAGATGAAATTAAATAAAATTAGAAGAAGGTTATTACATTATTATCTGTCTCTTTCTCTCTGTTTCTTTGTTATAATTTAAATGTTATTTTTTGTTTTCTTACTGTTCTCTTTTTACTTTTTATTTTATTTCATACTGTGTTTTCCCTTTATATGTATAATAACGGCGCACTATGTATTTTTTGTAGTTTAATTTTGGACTCTGATGATGCTTAGGCTAAGCGAAACCGTTTGGTCATAAAAAATAAAACAAAATCTGTCGCCTGTACAAAATTATTATTATACTGGAAGCAAAGTTGAACACCTAATATATTTTCAAAAATGTTTCTCTGACGAAAAAGTGCGAATCTTGGTAGCACATGATTGTGGTTTTATGAACATCTTAACCGGCTGAAAAAACCAAACATTAACATTGTCACTATTATGGATAATATTTTGCGAGTATAAACAAAAAAAAAGAAACAAAAAAACAATAGAAAAACGTATTTTTGCAAAGGGGTAGGAAAACTGCGTTTTGGATTGTTTTGTGTAGTTATGCTAGTAGAGTAGAAGAGATCTCCTAGTGATTTCTGTACCAATGAGTGAAGATTATGCCTTCCCTAAGTTGATTGGTTTTGTTCCTAATGAAAAATAAGAACATGGCAGATTGAAAGGGTTGAAGCATTGTTAAATGACTGGTGTTACTAACTAACTGTTTGTAGGAGTTTAGCTATTCTAACTGTTTACTATCTGTTTAAAGGAAAGGCAAATTGGATTTTTTTAATACCGCACCACAGTCCCAACTGCTTTCAACCTACCTGAGCCAATAGAACTAAGTATCATAATGAAGGTGATGCTGAAGGAAGTGAGGGAGAGGGTTAAGAACGACAAGAGGAAGGTTGGAATGAACCTGGCTATTAGGAACTGATCATTTTGGCTGTTTTTTTTTATCAAGGTGACACCAATAGACGACCTCCGTGGTCGAGTGGTAAGACGCTCGACTATAAATATAGAGGTCGCGGATTCAAACCCGGCGAGCGCAAATAAATTTTATTTGATTAATGTGTTGCAACACATTTTGCTCATATTCTCCATAAAAATGGTCATGGCAACAGATTAAATAATTTAGAGCACTAGAAATAAAGAAAGCCATTAAAATGAATAGTCATATTCTTAATAATCAGTTAAATTTGTCCAGTAGTCCAATATCAGGTATAAAATTTCTCATTATTCTCTAATCATCTTGTCAGTTGACGCTTTGCCTCTTTCATTTCATATTATCTGTCTATTTCTCTCTGTTCCTTTGTTAAAATTTATTTTTTATTCTATTGTTTTCTCACTGTTCTCTTATTTTATTTTATATTGTGTTCTCCCTCTGTGTGTTGTGATGCTGAAGTTAATGGGAAGAAGAAGGAGATAAGAAAGAAGACAGTCAGGGAATTCCTGGCTATTTATATCTGGTCACCAAAGATGGCTAAAGCTATTTCAAGGAACATTTTGATTGTGAATGGTGGTCCACTCTGAAGCGATACGTATAGTATCTACTATCTACCACTCAGGAAGTTTGCCGGTTTTACTCATAGATGTCGCTAGAGATACGTATACATTTCTATGATTTGGCATCTATGTCATATTTTTCTATGGACATTAACCTTCAAAAATATACAAGTTACATTCTGCCAAAATAATAGTGTCATAGTTGTTTACCTCAGTGAATATGTCGAGTTTCGTTCCAAGTGCATTTGCGGCATTCGTTGCTTTTCTTATTTTATCAAAAGAAAAAAGCAGTTGAAGCTCATCGGTTGCTGGTAGAAACTTATGGTGAACACTTTCCAGTGATTAGAACATGTGAGACATGGTTTCGTCAATTTAAAAGTGGAGATTTCGATTTAACAGACAATGAACATCCTGGTGCAACGAAAAAGTTCGAAGACGAGGAATTGCAGGCGTTATTGGATGAAGACCCAACCCAATCGCAACAACAATTGGCCCAAACACTTAATGTGACCCGAGGAGCAATTTGCCAACGTTTAAAAGCCATGGGAAAGATCCAAAAGTATTTGTTGATTGATCCGTTGATTGAAAATCGGCCGGAATGGGCCCGAAGACATGGCAAAGTTATCCTACAACATGACAACGCAACGCCTCATACAGCTAAAGTAGTGAAAAACACTCTCAAAGCATTGAATTGGGAAATATTATCGCACCCGCCGTACTCTTCAGACCTTGCCCCGTCCGACTATCACCTTTTCGCATCGATGGGACACTCACTCGCAGAGCAGCGCTTCACCAATTTTGAAAAAGTCGAAAAATGGCTCGTGGAATGGTATCCATGATTTGCCTCAAAGATGAGCAAAATGTATAGAATCCGATAGTCAATACTTTGAATAAAAAAAAATTGAGATTACCTTGAGAATTAAGCGTTTTCTTTATTGAAAAAACCGGCAAACTTCAACTAACACCCCTGGTATACTTAAAAAAAATGATATCGTCGCTGGAAAGTTAAATATGCAGTTCTCATCAGTTCTTTTTGTTGCATCGAATGCTCTGTGGACCTTCAGTCATCCATATTTTCTATTTTTTTTCAAAATGAACCAGGCTTATGAATTTTAATGAAAAACAAACAAAAAACTTTAAAGTGCTCTGGTGTAAGCTTCCCAAAATGGCGCTTGAGCCCCTTTGCCTTTATGACGATAAAATGTGGCACAAACATAAGTTATAACATTGCAAAAATGAGAAATACATATTTACTGTCGTTCAATTTGTCGAATTTAATCTGTTTATTTTAAAGCGAGGAGTAAATACGATAACCGACAACATTTTCCATCAAATTGTCGTAAGGCTTAATGAACCTTATCAAATCGCTCTGACTGATTATCTCTCTTAAAACTGTAAGAAATCAGTGTTTTTATCTTCCTTTTGAACGCTGATAGAATTTGAATTTCGAACTCGAAGCGTAATAATTATTCCAACGACCGCCAGGAGTCTACTTGTTGATCGTTAAACGGCCGTTAGCGTTCGAACGGTTATTTTTAAATGGTTTAAAACAATTTATAACCGAATTACCATAATTGAATATTCTGTTCTTTTGAAATCGATTTTATTCCAACTTCGCTTTAAGCTCTAAATGTACATCAGCCTAGATTTTCAATAATGAATAACTTTGAGAAATCATCATCAAAGTTTATGGCTTTCTTGGATGTTCCGATATAATTCATAGCTTTGTGTGAAAAGTATTTTTTAGACCAATTTTTTCAAATATCTTATCAGGAGGTGTTACTTTTAAATTTTTGCATTTGATTACTCTAGAGTCTATCCTGCCGGAGCCTTAGGACTATGGGATCCTTAATACGGGGTATGTTGTGAGACCGAGGAAAGTGCAGGGGTAGGGAGGTTTTTGGGGTATTGAGCAGAGTGAGGTGAGGAAAGTATGAAGTAACACATAAAAAAACCTGAACAAATTAATAATGTAGTAGGTGTTTTGGCAGACGTTAGCGCCCCCACGACGATAAATCAAATCATGTACGACATTCTTTTTAGGATATTAATCCTGTCAGATGTTTTTGCAAACATTAGCGCCCCACACGACGGTCGAACGGAAGCAAGTACAGAAGACGGCTTAGCGTATTAATAGTATTAGACAGAAGATCGAAGATTAGAAGATGATAGTATTGAAGAAACCTCATCTCATATTTTCTTGTTAATAAAATATTTTATACTGCTACATGGAACAGTTTTTTTTTAAATAAATATGTATATATATTTACAATAACTCCACACAGGAGGTCTTGAGGGAAATAATTTCCCTCAGGGCCTGTGTCATCTTTGGGGATGTTGTGTGGAGGGTTATTATATGCGTTATTTTTGCTGTGCAATTACTGTTTGCAATTTTTGTGGAAAAAATGTCGCCACATTTTGCCCGACAATTTCCGTGGCCGAGTGGATAAGATCCTCGGCAACGAATCTGGAGGTTGAGGGTTTGAATTCAGGCTTGCACATTAATATATAATTAGATTAAATTGTGTTGTATCACATTTGAAAAATATAAAATAACATATTGTTTATTTTCGGTACGTTCCGAGGGGTATATTCTCCCTTTATCGCGAATAAATATACTACACAATGTAACGCTAGCTAATTAAAAACATGCTTTGCTTTGGATCGGGAGGTTGCGGATTCAATTCCCGCCACGGTAAAAAAATACACGGATTTTGATTTCAAATCTCACTTTTTTTCTGTTTGTCGGTCTTGACTGCAAATTTTGGTGGACAGTGCATTGATGCATATATTTTTTTTTTATAATGCCTTCAGAACAGTTTGATGATGCCTTTAGAAGGCGAAACAGCTGTCACGCGTAAAAATAATTACCTAGCAGAACTTTTGACTAAAATCGTTTTTTAAATTTGAAATAAATAATAATTATTGTTTAAAAAAAATTAAAAACCTAAAAATTAAAATGGAGTTCTACAAAATAAACATTAAAACAATAAATGAAAAAATACATGTACAGCTAATTGTTTCTGCAAGGCGAATTGATGAATAAAATCACTACCTTAAGGCAATAATTTGAAACATTTCTAACTTATTTGAGTTTCGTTTATTCACTAAATATATGATAACGAAACATTTATTGGACGTAGTTATGAAGAAAGCATCCAACCCCAAAATAATGAAACTGAGAAAAAGGCGGTTGAAAATATGACGATATAAAAGCATTAATATGAGTAATCGGCATTTGCAAAGTGAATATCAGTGTTTTGTTTTCTTCTTTATGAGCATTACTGTAAGTAAGAAATTTAAAATCTATCAATGTGTTTAATTAAAAAAAGTGAGTTATCCTACATTTTATAATGTTTTTAAACAACAATTTAAGTCAAATATCTGCAATGTACGTTAGGTAAAAAATAATCACCAAAAATCTATTGCATTTGGAGCCTTAATTTTTTCAGCAGATATAAATCTCGTATGTACTATCTATAGGAAATCACGTAGAACTCGATTTTGGCAAATTGTGGGTAGAACGTTTTCTGAATAACTAGGTCCAGTTCACATTAAAAATACATTTTGATTATAACCATCACTGTTTTGCGTTTTCTTTTTTTGGTCATTTGAAGATTTATTTTGAACGCCGATGGAGAAATTTCAAGAATTCTCAAAGTTGTTGAATCAATCTCTATAATTCTACTTTGGAAGTGGATTTGATTCCTGGATCGCAATGGGAAATCCATTGAAGGTGAATTTGTAATTTGTTTACTACAAATTTTCACCCTTCAATCAAACTTGATAAGGGTAAGGCTCAATTGAGGAAATTCATTATTTATATTACAATATCATCTTAGCAAAGTAAGTCTAATATCACCGAGAAGAATTATTTTAATTATTTCAGTGATCATATTCTTCACAAAAATGATCATGGCATTAGATTAAATAGTTAAAAAGCACTAGAAATAAAGAAATCTATTAAAATTAATAGTCATATTCTTCATAATCAGATGAATTTGTCCATTGGCTTAATATTAAGTATATTTCTTCTAAACTCATAAAATTTATCATTTTCCTTTAATTACCTTCTTAGTTGACGTTTTGTCTCTTTCAGTTCAGATTATTTGTGTCTTTCTCTTTGTTCATTTGTTATAATTAAAATGTGTTTTTCTTTTATTTTATATTTTGTTCTCCATATGTATGTATATATAACTGTTATTTTTTAATTTTTTTTTTGTTTAATTTTGTTTGTACCCTGATGATGCTTATGACCGACAGGTTTCGCTTAGCCTAAGCATCATCAGGATACAAAATTAAACTCTTAAAAAAAATACAAAGTGTGCGGTTATATACGAGGCCTGTTCAAAAGAAAAGGTGAATTTTTAATTTTCGCGGGCTATGTACAATTTAGATTTATTTTATTTTATTTAGGTTGGTACACGTATTTTTATCATATGTTAGTATTATCAGCCATTTCGGATTAGTGGTTTGTTTTTGACAACTGGAAAGGTTTGTCACGTTTTTGCGTGTTCTTCGATTTATTACGTTTGAAAAAAATGGATCAAAGAAAATGTATTAAATTTTGCGTTAAAAATGAAATAAAGTACTCCAACGCCCTTAAAATGTTGACTGTGGCATTTGGCGAGTCTACTTTGTCTCAAAAAAGTGTTTATAAGTGGTACAAGCGCTGGAGTTGTGGAAAAACAAATCATGGATTTTATTCATTGATCCATTTTTTTCAAAAGTAAAAAATCGAAGAACACACAAAAACGTGACTAACCTTTCCAGTTGTCAAAAACAAACCACTAAGCCAAAATGGCTGATAATGCTAACATATAATAAACATATGTGTACCAACATAACAAAAAAAAATCGATATTCGAATGTACACAGCCCGCGAAAATTCAAAATTCACCTTTTATTTTGAACAGGCTATGTATATATACAGAGAGAGAACACAATATAAAATAAAATAAGAGAACAGTAAAACAATAAAAAACATTTAAATTATAAAAAAGGAATATAAATAATGAGATAATATAAAATGAAAGAGGCAAAACGTCAACTAGTCAGTCATAAAAATTAAAATAAAATCTGTGTCTAATACAAAGTTATAATTTCATTTACATTAATACATTCAGCCAAAATAAATTCTTTAAAAAGCACAGAGAAAAAAAAAATACTTCGGCCATTTATGATTCCTATTGTTTAAAAAATAAGTTTTGTTTGTACATACAGAAAGCTTTGACATACATCGTCCTTCTTAACAAGAGCATTCTAATTACATACTCTCCTTAATTCAGAATAAAGATGTCAAATACGTACCTAAGCGCCCATAATATGGAAATTTTTTTACGACGAGATAACGTATAAGGTGTAGCGTGGGTAGTGAGGTATTATTAATACCTTTCGTGTGAATTCCGACGCCAAGTCGTAAAGTTTATATGCCTTTAAATTACATCTTATATCATGCCACTATCGTCATGGTCTAAAGATTAAAATAGTACCCAGGGTTCGAGTTTCACAAGCAATTACGCTAGAATTGTAGCGGTTTTTGTATACTAATAATATAAGAACGGCAGCAAGGATATATTTTACCACTCATAAAAAACAGGCTAAAAATATGCTCAATATGGATTCATTAAAGTAGTTTGTTGGATAGAAAGCTGCAATGTAATGGAGCTGAATGTATTTTCAGCTTCAGATGAATTCGAAAAATTGTAGACTGTAAAACGATAAACTTTACTACTTGATGGAAGTGTCTAATTGTAGCTTGTGGAAAGATTATGGAATAAAGGGAAAATGGGAAACCAATCACTCACCGATGTAGTAGAAGTTGAAGTTCTTAATTCGTTCTCATAAAATTGTATTATTAACGAAACGAATAATAATAAAAACACCACACTTATTTTAGTATCGTTATTTACAAAACACCACATTTATTTTATATTATTTGGAGATAAGAAATCAAACCGAAGAACAAGTAAAACGAACGAGCCAAAACGTTTTTTCATACCAAATCTCTTCTGTTTGATTGTCAATTATTTCGAACACGGTGTTGTTGAATACGGAATTCGATATTGCGAAATAGTTGGATAGGAATTAACGAATGAAAAACATGATGGTAAGAACCTAACAATTTACCACTTTGAAATCCAACAGAGTTAGTGGGACTATAAACAGGATACTGTCACATACAACTGTTGAAAGTGGAAAGCACTAATGGCTGTAGGAAATGTGAAGAGAATAGGATAAAGATGGGAAGAGAGTAAGCAATATTTAAGAAAATGTTTTCATGCAAATAGATAGTAAAAAACGTTTTAGAATGATGTCAGGGAACAGACCTGTGTTTCTATTTTTTTGTAATTAATAATGATAATAAAAAAATGTATAATTGGATTATTTGTAAAGCGCCATTTTCGTGAAAAAAATACCACAAGGACGTTTTTCAACTTATTTTGTCTATTATTGAAATAATATCAAAAATTTAAAATGAAATGTGAAAAAAAAATTCAGATAGAGACTTTACTCCAGGATAAAGTAGAGGTTCCCAGTTCAAGTCTTGGTCGCAACATAATCTTTAATTTCTGTGTCTTTTTCTGTTTCATATTAGGTTGAAAATCTTGAATATTCCATATTTGTAAATTTACTTTGTGGCTTGCCATATTTATAAATAAAACACATAAACTTTGTTTATAACCACTTCATTATTTAATATCACGTCTACCGGTTTCGAAAGTACCCTTTTATCATCAGGAAAATATTAAAATATTGTTCCAATGATTGATATTAAAAAAAAGTTTTGTTTTTTAGTTTTCCACAGCTTTGATAAGTTTATTCTAATTTAAATATTTATTCTAGATTTTTGAAGAAGTCGAAAAATCATCCGTAAACTAAAATAAAATGACAATCTAAGACACTATCTACGTAGGCTATTGTGTTTAGTTAAAGCTTTGAATATCAGTACAAAGATGGCCAAAGGAAATTTGGGAACAATAAAATTGAAATTATATAAACGGTTTTGGTAGCTCAATTGGCAGAGACGTTACTCCGGGATAAAGTAGAGGTTCCCAGTTCAAGTCTCGGTCACAACCTAATCTTTTTTTTCTGAGTCTTCTTCGGTTTCATATTTTATTTAAAATTTTTGATACTCTTTTAATAATTAATATCAAAATGAAACATAAAACTTTAATAAGATTATTCTAATTTAAATATTGATTTATCTAACCCATAACTTATCACAAAGACTTATTATTAAATAAATAATAAATAAGATTTGTAAATAGTGACTTTAAATTAAGACTAATAACTGTGGCTTACAAAGATCTTTCGTTAAGCTGCTTTAATGTTGTGGCAACGTTGACGTCGTGAAACTACAAAATACGAGGTGACAACAACACTAAATAACGTCGATTAAAATTACGCCCAAGCCAAGCGTACTACTCGTAGTATTCGAAATCTCTCCCAAAATCACAAAATTAATTCAGGCAATCAAAATTATATGACCGTTTTGATTAAAAAATATATTGTTTCGTTAATGTTACAGGTATAAACTGGTTAAGTGTTATCGTTCAACTGTAAAAGGGGAAACTCAACCTACGTATTGTCAGAACAAAAAAGTTATTATTAATATTCTAAGGAATTAACCCCTTTACGACTTCTAGCTGGTATATTTGTTTCCAGGACAAATAGACAAAAAAAAAACATCTGAGAGCTTGAAAATTAATTTATTTTGTCATATACGCCCTTATGAGCTTTTACATAACTGTGCAATAGATAATATAAAATAATTGTGACATACAGAATAAAAAATAACATTAGTATTTTTGGAAGAGGTATGCTATTATAGCCTTCTTGTAACTAGATTCAGTGCAGTTGGATATATCTACTATTTCTGTAAACGAATTACCCACTGCATGCAATTTAGGTAGAAGCGAATAATATCAAAAGATATCTAAATGACTTAGTCCTGTTATTATTGTTACATTTTAAAATAATGTTCGATGGAGTAGGTCGGTTAGGTTAGGTTAGGTTGTTAAGTAAGTAAATCAGGGCGGTCTATAATACCAATAACATTTGATAAAAGAAAATCAGAAATAAGCCTTCTGTCTGAGAATGTTAATAATTTTATTTATTTCATGAACTGATTTATTTATTATTAATTTATATAAAAAACTAAAAGAAATAACGGAACACATATAATATTATAAAGACGCAATGAAAAAAATAGGACAATATATATATTAGAAAAAACATTCAAGTCAAAGTTTCGGTAGAGTCGTAAAGAATGACAAACATTATTTGGACCGGTAACAAAAATTTCAAGACCATGACTTTAGTTAACAAGTCTTGATATTCTGAACAGTGAAGAATGATACCCATAATTCGTAGAGTGATGATTGAGGAACAGCAATTCATTGTTTCTGAGCCTACGGCAAGGAATGTTGAACTGGATGAGTTGCAACAAAGAAGGTGAGTCAATTATACAATAATTGAAATATATGTTTTCTATGGGTAAAATATAAATGGTAATTTGAAAATATTAATACCTTATTAAAAACAATAAAATGATGATTCATATTCGTAATTTTTTTTTCGTAAGAAGGTATCTTTGTGGTGTTATATTATAATTAAAAATAAAACAATTACTTTGTATGACACCGCCTTGGTTTATCAAATGACAGCTAGATGTCGCTACCGGCAAGGCTGTATAATAATAAACTTTGACATGAAGCACTCACTTTGTGGAAAGACATAATTAAATTTTAAATAAAAGTAACTTTGTTTTGACACCACTTTATTAAATACATATACCAACCGGTTTCGGCTCTACCTGAACCTTCTTCAGGGCTGAACAGAGCTGAATACATATTTGTTCAGCCCTGAAGAAGGTTCAGGTAGAGCCGAAACCGGTTGGTATATGTATCTAATAAAGTGGTGTCAAAACACAGTTACTTTTCTTTAAAAATTGTATAATAATATCTGAGTTATCATTAAAGATACTGTGTATTGTTTGTACCGCCTCTCACCCAGAAAAACGCTGAAAAAATGTTCACAAAATTTCACAATTGCCACAACTTATCAAAGGAAATACTGGAACTTATAAGTTCTGGGCATCATGCCTGTATTATGAACTGAGACAATGTGAATTCTATGTATAAATATATAAAACTAAGCTCTTGATCCCGAAATGTAGAACATCGTATAAAATGTTGAAAATCCGCAGTCTAGCGTTATACACATGAAGCAGTATAATGGTAATTCTTTGGTTCGTTTCGTGATGCCTAAAAACTTTCTCAACTTCTGAGAGTAATAAGTAGAGATGAAATAGTGACGGGATCAAAGTCATGACAGGTATGTACTATCAGGTACATGAACTCAATCAAGAATATCTTGAAACAATAATTATAGAAGCCATTTCAATTAATAGTCATATTCTTAATAATCAGGTGAATTTGTCCAGTAGTCCAATATTTCCCGTAAACTCGTTACTTCCCGTAAAATTTATCATTATTCTTTTATCACCTTATCATTTGATGTTTTGTCTCTTTCAATTCACATTATCTGTCTCTTTGTCTCTGTTCCTTGGTTATAATTTAATTGTTTTCTCATTGTTCTGTTATTTTATTTCATATTTTGTTCTCCCTCTGTTTGTATATATAACCACATACTTTAGTATTGTTGTTTAGTTTCATTTTGTACCCTAATGGTGCTTAGGCTAAACGAGACCAGTCATAAAAAATAATATAATATTCAGAGGTCAGTCATAAAAAAATAATATAATATCCGTGGTCTTACACATTTTTTTTCTTCTTATATGTCAAACCACAAAGCAATAGCTTTTTACGAAAATATAATAATTTTAGTTTTTACCATCTAGATTAAGCCTACCTTTTGACTCGTAAAACAAGGTTTTTTAAATTTTAAATTAAATAAAAAATACTCAATTCGAATTTGTAAATGTTGAGGTTTTGAAAGCTTTGGTAATAGATGACTATTCATATGCGGTCACTAAACACGCCACATTTCAAGCAACATATCTGTTCTCTCGGCGATTCTGAGAGTATGAATAACTTTTTTAATCCTAATGAATACGGTTTTTTTTAAGTAAAAATATGTTCGATTGCATTTTTCAAGAATATCTAAATCTTTCCTTCTTTATCGACACCGGAAAGGCATAGGGCTGAAGCGCCATTTTGTAAAGTTCACAACAGAGCACTTAAAAGCTTTTTTTTCTCACAGTAAAATTCATAAGTCTTCAGTACCTGGTTGGGTTTTGAAAAAAATAAGTTAATTAAGGTAACACAATGCTCTCACTGAGAGTTACCTGAAACGACAAATAGCTAAAAAAACCCCAAACTTGTGTCACTAAAGTCAAGCCTTCTCCTAAATAGTACATACATTTTATATTTTCGTAGAAAGCAATCACTTTGTGGTTTGACATATTCAAAGAAATGAAAAAAATAACTTTGTATGATACCTCATTTCTTTACATACATTGTCGATGGCTGAAAGGCCACCAAAGTCTTCAGAATCAAACGAGAGTCAAAGCATTCGATGCAGAAAAAAGAACTGATCAAAACTGCATGTTTAATTCATTTTTGACCAAACTGTCTTTTTGTTTGCCTAAGTCCTTTTGCTTTTCCTGCGTTGATATTTTGATATATATCACAAAAATAAAACGTTATCTCATGCTATAATAATGATTACTAACTACCTGACTGATTGCTATGATTTATACTCAAAAGAAGAACATAAAGGTCTCCAAGGCAATGCTGACAATATCTACGGTGCCATGACCGAAAAAAACAACATAACGTATTTATTTTTATCACGGCACTACACGTGCAGATGATCTTTTTAAAAAGATCATACAAAATTTGCAACTTGTTTTTGTTTTATCTGTAATAAACAAAGGGTGTCGTGGTACTTTCTAATCATTGCTGAGCGACTAACAATTTACGCAGATATTGCACGGAAGGCTCTCTTACACACGATCATGTGACAAAAAAACTGTATTGTTGGAAAGGAAGTATTGCACACCATAGTTTGTAGCAGAAGCCACTCCGTGTGCGGCAGCAAAGAGCGCTTCAGACAAGGGCTATATTAGATATTATTGTATTTTCGGGTACTCACATCAAACATCTCTATTCCAATCTAACCTTATGAAATCTTCAATCTCGCTCTGGTTTTTTTTAGGTTTTTCATGCGAAGAAAACCCCGAAACAAACAACGCGATATTACTATTTTTCTCCTAATGTGGTTTTAGTTTAAAATGAAAAATTTAAGTTATTTCGTTTTCATATATAATTTTTTTTAAATTTTATGGGCTTACAAGGCATGCGTGCGTTTTAATATCATGTTTCATGCCTCTAGGAAAGAGAACCGACGAATGACTCTGCCACTTCAGATAATA
The DNA here is from genome assembly GCA_022651775.1 of Drusus annulatus. Classification (NCBI taxonomy): domain Eukaryota; kingdom Metazoa; phylum Arthropoda; class Insecta; order Trichoptera; family Limnephilidae; genus Drusus; species Drusus annulatus. The sequence goes on from JAGWCC010000137.1 coordinate 649,844, forward strand.
CGACCGCTCGTGATATTTATTTGTTTTACATATAATATATACCCCACAAACAAGTGACATTGTCATACAAGTGAGTGAATAAGAAGCACATTAAAACTAGACAGTGAGAAGTTTGTACACAATAGATAGATAAAAAATAAATGAAAATTAAGGTGCTTCTGAGTAGAATCAGAAAAGAGTAATGTGGAAATCAATAGTTGTTTTCTAAGGCCCCAAGGAAACCTAGAGGTTTAAAATTTCGATTAATGCTAAGAATTTTTATTCGAAAGCGATTCAATCCAACATTCTTCAAATGTGTCTTTACGGGCAAAATGTGAGAGGGCTCGGAATGCATACGTGTTTTTTCTAGCTCTATGAGACGTAATGGAAAGAAAAAACTTGGGTTTATTATAAAAATGGGTATCTGCAGACAATTCTTGTGGCTTTTGTGAAAAAAAACCACTTTACTTACGGGCAAAATGGGAACCTTGGGGACGAAAACGAATAACTCTTTTCTCAGGCTCTATCGGACATAACGGTCTAAAAATATGGTTTTTTTTTTAAAAAAACGAGCTTATGAAGACGTTTCAATCAAAATCTTTGCCAAAAGCGACTTTAAAAAAAAAAAACCGGTGTAATGCGAGAACCTTATAAAGTAAAAAGTTTCTCGAAAAAAAAATACACAAATAACAAGTCAATTTTAAAAAGTCCGCACATCCGGTGAATAAATAAGGCTGTACACATGTAGCGACCGGAAATTAACACTTCCGAATACCAGGCTCGACAGAGTAATCAGATTCCTTTAATATGGGACCCGCCCGAGGTAGTTTGGGGGGTTTTTGCCAACAGTAATTACGATACGCGCTTATTCATTATTATTATTTGGTTTGATTCATGATTACAGATACAATACAATTTCTATTATTTAGCCAGAAAACAGGCTTTTCACCTTTGAAATGTGAGTTACCACATCATTACTTACATTTTCATTAATCTTGAGAAATAGATTACGTATTTATATTAGTCGAGTATTTTGTAATCATAATTATTTATCAATCGTGTACTTTTGAAATCTTTAGTTTTCATATGTTACGCCAACATACGAGTAAAACACATAATTATTTTTTCTATCACTTTGTAGTTTGACATATTTAATGAAATGAAAAAATTACAGCTTTTTCATTTCATTAAATTAAATTAAATTAATTAAATTTTATTAAATTAAAAGACCACAGACATTATGTTAATTTTTATGACCAAGTGGTTTCGCTTAGCCCAGGCATTATCAGGGTATATTACTCACAACATAACCTATTTGGGGATGCCATAGTCTCACTGGCTCTAGACGGTTGGGAGCAGTTGAGACTCTTGTGCGGTATTCATATAAAAATAAAAAAAGCGGTCAGATATTTTGCGAAATTTTTGTTGTCTCTTTCTCTCTTATGGTATACGACGTAAAAACTCGGAGAAAATGCTTTGTCCCAAATTTGTATAGGTTGGGTAAAAAAAATTAGCTCTCTTTACATATATTGTTACTCCTTCTGTCAGAATAATTTACTTAAATATTATATAATATGGTTAGTAGTAAATACATAACAGTTTGTATTAAAAAAAAAAAACTATACAGTACTTTATGAGGTAAAATAGTAGCATCTAGTATTTAGATAAAGTAATACACCGTAATACGTACAATTTTCCATAATATTTACTATTATTATTGTTACCCATCCTGTTAAATTATGTATCTACGTGTGTGTTCAGCTTTAAGCTGCTGCAAAGTTATCAGCGTACGGTTTGCATGTTATGAAATTAACTATATCTACGTATATTCCACGAAGAAAACACATCGCCTCAAGACTTAAACTGTACTACAAAGCGTAAGCTATAATTTAATACATCTTTAACGAAGCTTACACAGTGCTTACAAGTCATTTAACAGGCTGGAGGTTCAATGAGATTTTCGCTCTAAAGGGATTCACTGATAGAAATGTGCTATGGGTGTGTCCGTGTTTCCGAAGAAGCTAATTTTTTATGCAAAATTGACGATACATTTTCCGATAGATTTTTTTTTCTTGAACTGAGATACAATTCATTTCATTGGCTGTCTGGGGTATTTAGAAGTCAAAAGATCTTAAGTGTTAGCAACATCGGTTCTCTTACAAATTGATATAGAACTAATTTCTTGAGATTGTCTATTCGGTGGATTTTCACGGTGCAAATCGGAAAACTGGTTGGTCTAGTGGAAATTATTACACCGTCTCGTTAAATGATATAGAAATGAGATCCTTGAGGCGTATGTGCGATAAAACCATGTATGACCGTGATAAAGATGCAAATATCCGGAAAGGATGCAAGGCCAATGTAAGCGTAATAAATAAGATTAAGGAAGAGACGCTTTTTTTAATTATATTTTTAATTTTTTTTAGTGAATACCGCACAAGAGTCCCAACTGCTCCTAAACGTCTAAAGCCAGTGAAACTATGGCATCTCCAATTGGGGTATGTTGTGGGGAGGAAAGGGATATGGGGAAGAGGAAGGTTGGAAGTACCTGGCTATTCAGGTCACCAAACATGGCTAAAGCCATGTCAAGCAACGTTTTGACTCTGAATGGCGGTCTTTCACCAAGGCGATACTTAGGGCCAGTTGTTTCACAGAACTTGAAGGATCCTTCAAAATATTTGATTGTGACGAACTTCTTTTCAGTGAATGAGATGTAACGAGAAATGGGTTGTTTCAGAAACAAAATGATGTTCGTTACATTTGAAAATTCAATTGAATATGACCAGTATGAACGGACATTTATTCCAGAGAATTTGAATAAGATTGATTTTTACGCTGGCCACACTGACTAGTTGTCCATGGAATATTGAATATGTCAGATATTGGCCGCTATTTCTGGTTTGACAGTGAGTTTTATTTTTGTGCGTATTCACTTAATTACGTGTTTATAATGTTTATATACACATGGTAACAACCAATCGCACTTATGTTTAATTATTATGTGTTTTAGATAACCCTGTATTCAGAAAATAACCTAAAAACTGACACGAGCCCCACGGAATTAATTCAATGGCTTGGAAATCTATAACAAATACAAGCTATACACTTTGTGCGAGAGGTTTGTTGCATATAAATACTTGGAATTTGTTATTTAGCTTGCATTATCTGTTTAATTTTGTATGCTTACAAACGTGAAACCAAGAAAAATCTCTAACATAATTGTAAATGATTACCCTGAACACAGTATTATTTTAGTCAAGTTTGTGTCAAGTGTCTTTTTTGTTTGGCTGCCCCGATTATTTGTTAAGTGAATTAATATATGTATGATTGATTATTTTGTATGGATATATAATATTATTACTTCTTCTAGAATGGTCGCAAGGAAGTCAACGAGGTGAGGGCCTCATGGAGGAAGGAATGAAACAGATTTAATGCAATTGGCAATACTGTGTTTTGGAAAAACAGTGAAAAAGAATCCCACAGTTGATCTGCTGTAACAATAGTTATAACTTATGCTTTTAACCATCAACTGTGAACCATTTTTAGTGCGTTTCCTTGTTAGAATTTATAATAACGTCAGTACAATTATCACAAAAAATGTTGTTATTGTATTAATTTTCAAGTTATCTCCATGCAAAGGATGTCAAGTGGACTTTAGTAAAGCCAGTTGTTTTACCAATCATCAAATGTAACATTTTTATTGAATTCCTAATTAAAGATGCACGTGAAATGAATTGACGGTTTTCCTCCATAAGGAAAGTATCATATACTAGTTAATCTAGTATTTTATTTGTATACATCAATATTGTAAATAACTATTGTCATATGGCAGATTGTCCATCATCTACCCAGTCCTGCTGAAATATATACTCAAATAAAATAAAGTTAATAATCTAACAATATCTGTCAGTATGTGTTATAGCTATATAGAAAAATCACCACCTCAAATTAATTGGATGTGATTTGCAGCCATGTTTTACTTCTAATTTAAATAAAGACAATATTGAAAACAAAAAAACTTTTCATTATAAAAACACCTCTCTTTAGCTCATAACATAGTAGTTTTTTTAAAGGAATGTGTTTTTATCATCATAGCAGTTGCAGGTGACTAGGTTTGTATCTATACTGTAAGTCAGTTGGAGAGCACCAGTTGCCAGACTATGGGGGATTCAACCAATCTAGCTGACGCATCTGTGTTAGTCAATTACATCTAGGTAAGATTGTCCCTCGCGCAGAGATCAGCTAAGGATGATGGTGCGAGCCAGCTTGTGCAGTACCTTATACTGTACTAGAAATATTTGTGATTTGACGTTGAATGTGTTTGGTAATCACATGCAAACTGTTGCAGTAGCCTAATATAAGTACTAAAGCTTAGAAACACACTATATATTTTTAGATAATTGTCTTTTATAAAATGAACTGCCAACGGTATTGCCAAAGTTGTAAAGTCATATATATATATATATTTTTTTTTTTTTGTTTTTGTTTTTACTTTTATTTAAACAATAATATTAATTTATTTAATAGGAGGCGTGACAAACTTTGATAATGCCCTCAGAAGGCGAAACAGCTGTCACGCGTAAAAATAATTACATCGCAGCTTTTAACTAAAAACTGTTTTTTAAAATTTAAATTAATAATTATTGTTTAAATAAAAGTTTAAAAAACCTAAAAAAATTAAAATGGAGTTCTACAAAATAAACTTTAAAACCATAAAAAAATATCATAATATATGTTGCTTATAATACAGGTGTATGATAATTTGTTTTCATATCATTCATAAATTCAGTTTCCCATAGCTTATATATGACAGAAAACTGTATATTTAATTATCTTTACATCATGAAGTTTTGGTGAACAATATTATGTTAGTCATGAACAAAAAATCAACGACATTATGTTTGCAATAAAATAGATCAAACTTTTCTTGATATTAGATTCCAGTATACTTGGATGTCGATGTTTCTATACGATTTTAAATGACAGAAACCAACTATTTTTAACAATCGTATTATCTAAAAAGGGTTTCAAAACATTTTCTCATAAAACCGTTAACTTCGGAAGCTTAAATCGTTGGTTTTAATTGAGTAAAATCAAAATTGTAATAATAATAACATTAGCCCTCAAGTTTGAAAAAATGTCCGCCATTTTTTTTTTTTTTGACAGTTCCATTTCAAATAACGATCCGTCATGTTAACCGTCGATTTCAGGCGGTCAGGAAATCTGAAGCTTTCGTCAAATTCCCGCATTGATGAGTGGTGAAACAACCGAATTTTTGAAAAATCACGCTGATGGGCGATTTGACGAGAATGTTACATTTGAATTTTTCCGAAACAACTGGGCCTTAGAGTATCTGCCACTCTGGAACGTGCCGCAAATATACTATATGCTATACTATCGTAGAAAGCAATCACTTTGTGGTTTGACATATTCAATAGAAATGAAATATAGAGCTTTGTATAAAAAAAAAATTATAATACTTTATATAAATCTGTGGTCCTACACAAAGTTATCATTTAATTTTCATTTGCTGTATATTATTTTATATTAATTAAATGTAGAGCAAATGAACGAAGAAAGGAGTGTGAAATATACGTATAACTTGAAAGTGAATGGAAAAAGAAGACAGGGACGCCTGAGCAAGACATTGAATCAAATATTTGAGTCGAGCCAAGTCAAGAGTTGGAATAACAGAATAATATGCATGAGACGATGTATGAATCGGAATGAGAATGAAGCAAAGAATGTGTGCCAAGCCAGAGTTGTATGGCGGCCTATCCTCTCTGCTTACCTCTGAGGAGGCTTTGTGGTTAGTGAGTAAGTTGTAGATAAGTCAATTAATATTTTACCAAGTAATTACGTGAGTTATATTAATAAATTGTGTAATTAATTTCGTCAAAGTCACGTGGTTTTGACGCCTACTCGCGCCACTGTGAGAATGGAATGTTAATTTTCTATCACAAAGAGGTATTGAAGATTTGAAACTTGAGTGAAAATTATTCGCTTCTATAATTTAATTGCGAGTCCACTCGACTACTCGCGTTCATACTATTGTGATGATTTAATGTATTCAAATGTTACAAATCATATCGACTGTATGAAGGTAAAACCCTCTACGACACTGTTGTTGGGAGTATTGCTTTTATTAGTGTCACATAGAGTATAGGTACTTCTAGAGATAGCATGGTAAAATAATGTAGCTGGTTAAATTAAATTTTCGTAAAAAAAAAAAATTGTGTAGCATTTTAGTTTTTATCTTTTTCTAAAAACTATTGATGAAATGACTCATCTTTCTAATCGTATTTGCAATATGCTACATTGCGGAGGTGAAAGAAGAAGGGTAGGGAAGGACACGAAGAAAGAGGAATGTTGGGATGTCAGAGAAAGAATATATATGGAGAGAGAGAGGTTAATATTTGTACCCAACCTATACGTCAACCGCGAGAGTGAAAGAGTTGAGACGAGTTGTCACATAATATCGCACCAATTTTTGGTATGTAAGCATGTTTTCTGTCTCCCGCGTCTCCGGCGACTCCGCCCGCTACGTTTTGTTTTGCAACATGACTCAACGGTTTTTGAGGTTATATCCTATATATTTGTTATTAAAAATACGGTAAAAAGTGGTTATATAAATAAATGCGTCCATGAAAACCCTAGCCACGCCCGAGTCAGAAAAAAAACAATCTTGACTACACCGTTTCGAAAAGCTATCTCTCCTAGTATATTATTGCTCCGAGGTCGGAAAGTACCTGGTCACCAAACACGGCTAAAGTAATTTCAAGCAACGTTTCATTTTGCAATACTGAGAATATAAACCACTCTTGAACGTGCCGCAAATATACCATATCATCGTTAATGCAAAAATACCTTATATGTGTCAAAAACGTAATTGTTCGTAATTGTTGATTTTTGAGATTTACAGATTGTTTTTTGAAACATCAAAAATAATTTTTGTAGTTTTGATGCAATAATGCATCTGCACCAATAAAAACATAGAAACTCAAAATGCAAATTGAAACTCTTCGTAATGTCATATTTAACTTATTTTTGAAAAGATGACCACATGGGAGGTATTTTCCCGTTGACAACGATAAATTAACGTTAATTACATGTGGAATAACACAATTTAATTAAATCAAATTTATTTATGCACGTTGAGATTTAAGTCCGCCACCTCTAGATTTGTAGTCGAGGATTTTGACCGCTCGACCACAGAGGCCGTACTCGAAGACGACCCAAAATATACAAAAAAATGTCGGCTGTGAAATCATTAATTTTTTTATATTCCATATAGCAAAATGAACATTACATACAGACACTTCACCATACATTGAGCGCTCTTGTGGTGATATTTCTAAAAAATGGCGCTGTATAAAGTGTTCAAGTAGGGATTATTATTTAATTAATTCATATTTGACATAATTATTTTATTCTTTTTTTAAATAAAGACAAACATTCCCTGGTTACGAATAACCTGACAATATTTGAAAAACTTCTACTACCATCATAATAAGCGGAAAATGTTGCTTGTGCAATGATGGATATCTTAGCCAGCAAAGGAATTGAACCCTGAACCCACGACGCCTGGTGGGGAATCCGACGCGTTTGTCCACTCGGCTACCGACCGGTCAAACCTTAATTCGAAAACCAGAGAAAAGCAGACGTAGTTAAGCAGGTAGGAACTGTTTTCGATAGGCATTTTACGTAGGGGAAAATTAATCGAATGCAAGTTTATAATAAAAGCCTATAACATTAAATAAATCGTACCTAACGTTTAAATAAGCGCGAACGTGAAGTAAGTTGAATCCATTATTTTCAAAACTAGCCAGTATAACCTAATATCGACAAAACAATATTTTATTTTTGCACAATTGTACGAAACTTGATATTATTTGCCTTCCCATTCTTTTCGCCTTTGTTCGAATACCATATTTTCTTGGTAAAGCTTTATTAAATCTCAGAAGAATGGTAATTATCAAAATGGTTTATGTTTTGTTAGTTATTCTTTGCTGGCTTTATGTTATTAGTATCAACTGTATTATTGTTGTTGTGTTATTTTGACATTGTTGAATTTTTGTTTCTTTGTTGTGACCGGTGTTACAATGTAGATATCTTGAAGTAACAATATATGGAGGGAGAGCTAATTATTTTTACCCAACCTACACAAACTTGCGAAAAATCACTTTCTCCGGGCTTTTACGGCGTACACCATGAGAGAAAAAGAGACAACAAATTTCTTGGCCCGCTTCTATATACTGTCATAATGATCTTAAGGTGCTGGTTCCTTGAAGTAACACTGGCGGGACTCCGCCCACATTTTTTATTATGCCACTAAACTTGACACAACTAAACGGTTTTTTAGGTTATATGCTATATTTTTTTTGATAAAAATACTGTGAAAAAGTGGCTATTCGAATACACAAAAACATTATGTCGATATGTGATATGAATGGATGTATAAATACCGTAGCCTTAGTCTTAGCCACGCCCAACTGCGCCAAGTCATGTTAAAATCATCAAAAACAAGTCCAAAACTGACTTCACTGCCTTGGATAGATACTACTCTATGTACTCTAAGGTAGATATAAAGTATTATGTTTTTTTGACGAAGGGTTATTTTCTTAAACGCGTGACATTTTCATTGTATTTTTTACTAAACGGCCTTCTATACGAGCGTGAAAATACTTGCATGCAGTGCAATCATGGTAATGAATATCTTAATAATGAACTTCGGAATTGAATTAAAATACTTCTTTTGTGGTAAGACGCTCGACTGCGAATCCGGAGGTCGTGGGTTCAATCCCGGCCTGCGCAAATAAATTTAATTAAAATGGTAAATCTAATTTTGATACTGTTAATTCCTGGTGGAACTCCATTTTAATGATTTTAATAAAACCATTTTTTTATATTATTCCACTATTTTTTTATTTAAGACCTGACCGGTTTCACATTATGACGGGCATCTACAGATTGGTACAATCTTAAATACGTCCATGGAATATATACTATTAGGTCCGAGTTTCCATCAGGTATCCTGGATTACATCAATGTGTTACTGAAACCAAGAAACCGAAAACCGATTGGTGATTTATGATTTTAAAAATATACGGGAGGTTTAATATTTTAGGTTTCTGTTTGTGTATCTTATTATACACTTATTATATACAATTATTATACACTAACTGAGTTTTTATAACTGGATTGTTTTCACGTAAGTGTTATCTGTTAAAACCCAGTATAAATAAATACATAAAAGAAAGGGATGGGTACTGATATTCATTTTTTGTTTAAGCCGTCTCCCAGAAGGTAATAAAACTACACGAATGATTATATTATTATTTTTGAAGGTATGGTAAAGTCACCTCTGTCAGCCATAAAACTAAATTCCTAAAGTCACAGATGATTCACTATGAATATCAATATCCATCCCTTCCGGACCTCATAGTATATATTACTTAAAATTGTACTAGTCTGAAGATGCCCGTCATAAGGTAAAACCGGTCAGGTCTTAAATAAAAAATAGTGGAATAAAGTAAAAAAATGGCATTATTAAAATCATTAAAATGATATTTGTCAAAACACAAATAACACAAAATAATATGTAGTGTATTTGTGGCACGTTACAGAGTGGTAGATACTCTAAGTATCGCCCTGATGAAAGACCACCATTCAGAATCGAAACGTTGATTGAAATTGTATTAGCCGTGTTCAGTGACTAGATCTGAATAGCTAGGTACTTCACAACATTCCTCTTTCCCATCTTCTTCCCCTCCCCACTACCCCCAGCCTCACAACATACCCAAATTGGGGATGCCATAGTCTCACTGACTCTAGACGTTTGAGAGCAGTTAGAACTCTTAAAAAAAATAATTGCAAACGTTAATCATAAAATAAAAAAAATGTTGATTGATTGATAAATGTATTTATGTTAGGGTAGCTAAACTGTGTTTTGATTTCATACGATTTATAGCTTAGATCTTCATTTGAAAATATTGCGCATAACTTTTACGACAGATGGAAAGGCTGATAAGGATATTGAAAGAAGGGTGAATGCGGGAAACTCCATTAATGGAGGACTGAACGCTGTTGGCGCAAATAAAAAAAAATGACCAAAGGAACGAAGCTAGCATTCCACAATGAAGTGCTTATACCAACTCTGATGTATGGCAGTGATACATGGAACTGGCAGAGGAAAGATGAAAGCAGACAGAATGCTGTAGAAATGAGATCCAAACCTGCTGTTGAAATGAGAGAAAACCATGTATGGCCGTGTTAAAAATGTGGATATCCGGAAAACTGATGTAAGCGTAATAAAAAGGATCAAGAAAGGGACTCTTAGATGGTAAAGGCATGTGGAGTGAATGAACGAAGAAAGGTGTGTGAAAATAATACATTATGCGAAAGTGAATGGAAGAAGAAGTCGGGGACGCCCGAGGATGACATGGCACGATCAAGTGAATCAAATACTTAAATCGGGTCATGTGAAGAGTCAGAATAACAAAACGGTATGTATGAGAATCGTCTCATGCATCGGCATGAATGTGAATTAAGCAAGGAGTGTGTGCCAAGACAGAGTCGTATGGCGATCCATCTTCTCTGCCTACCCCTCCGGATAAACGGCGTGATAGTTAGTTAGTTAGTGACCTTTTACAAGAATTTATTTGCCGGTGTAAAAGGCTGAACGTGTTTCATAAACTGTGTTTTTAACACTACACCACGTTAGAAAACAGTCGTAAATTAACAATAATATCTTTTTAATTAACAATAATATATTTTTAATCGAGTATTCATCTCATCAGAATTAATTATATAAAAAAGATCAATGCTACCTTATCGCTAGCGTCTATTAAAACTCAATTAAGTCGGAAACAATATTTGCAGGCAACTGTGCAGTCACGATAGGCTCCGTCTCTATTATCTAATCTCTATTTCTTGATAATTTCTTCGGCTCCGAACTGCTAAAGCCATCAACTTGAGACAAAGTCAAACATTAACAAGGATGGCCGGCCGCCCCTTTGTCTAAATGTCTCATAGTCTAAACTTATTCCAAGCGATCCGACGATACTGGGAATCAAAGCCTTCTTACCGAATAAGGAATTTAAACTAAGGCTTTCTCAAAGCGATGAGAAAACTTGTCGATTTTTTTCCTCTCATTGCACAATATAATTTATTAACTTCAGAATGGGCATATGAGGGAATGTATCAATTACGATTATCTTCTTTGTCACCTTAATTTATTGAGATTGTCTGAGCGAAGAATAATTACCGACTTAATTTGCTTATACAAAGTTATAAATTCAATGATTGACAGCCCTGAATTATTAAACTTGATTTCATTTCATGTTCCAAGCAGGACGGTTACAAGGCAGTACTTACCGTATTATTGTAGCAATTCTGCTTCAAACTCACAATGCAACACGCCTATGCGACGAATACAACATTTAGGAAACGTATACTCCGATGTCGCTGATATATTTAACACGTCAATATCAAACTATAAGTTTAGTTTAGTACAGTTGTTATCATCTGGAAGAGCTAAACTAATAGTTAGACCTATTACTTAGTATTGTTTTTTTTTTTTACAATATTTTGGACCTGTTATTTATTGAATATTATTGATTATTTTTGTATCTGCTATTCAATACTCTTTTTATTTATTTTTTTACATAAATTTTTGCACTTATGAGGTTGTTGTTTAAAAAAAAATTAAATGTTTACATGTATGTAAAAGCCTGTAACGGGCGTAAATAAATAAATAAATATAATAATTTCCTTTGTGAGGGCGTACGACCGTACGAGAGTGAACTTTTCAAATTTGAAACTAACGACAATCGGCGCCAAGTTTAATCTTATCTAGGAATGAATGGACCGCGCCAAATTAAGCAGGTTTTGTCGATGTGAAATGTCATATGTCGTTGTCGATCTGAGGTCGTGCTCTGGAACTTTTATTTATTAATTTTATTGTATACGCCTGAGTGGGCTTTTACATTAAAAACTTACAATTGATAGTGAAAAAATGAGAATTATATGCACAAAAAATAAGGAATAGTTGTAGAGTAGTAAAAAGTAGTGTTTAAATAGATAAAAAATATTATTGATTAAAGATGAATGATGTTATAGCCTTATTGAATCTACATTCCGTGCAGTTAAATACATCAGCCACCTCTGCGTATGTATTACCAACTACATGCAATCTAGGTACAAGCGAGTATCTGAAAGACTCAGTCCTGTTGTTATTGTTACAACTAAATAAAATTTTGGATCGAGTAGTTCTCGTTGGTTCTATAATACCTTTGACAATTTTACAAATAAAATATTGAAGAATAACCAATGTTGATGATAATATTTTTCATGCTAGCCCCCCTTCCAGGCGTCTTAGAAATACTTTATTTATTTATGGTTTTAAAGTTTATTTTGTAGAACTCCATTTTAATTTTCAGGCTTATTAATTTTTTTAAACAATAATTATTATTGTTTTAAATTTAAAAAAGCATTTTATAGTTTTTGCTAGGTAATTGTTTTTACGCGTGACAGCTGTTTCGCCTTCTGAGGGCATTATCAAACTTTACTTAATTTGATTTATTATATCTGTATCATACCAACATATTTTATTATATTTTTAAACGGGTGCTAGCTATTGTGTTTTATTATTTTTCATGCTGCAAATAGCAAAATGCAGCGGTCATTTTTAAAACTACATATATTAGACTAAAACTAAAAAAAAAAACTTACCATCACGTCGTTCCCCGCAGGTGCAGATAGAAAGGACGGACCACCATACAACTCTGTCTTGGCACACACTCCTTGCTTCATTCACATTCATACACCGTCTCATAAATACTCTTTTGTTATTCTGACTCTTCACTCAAGTATTTAATTGCCTTTTCTTTTGTTTTTAAAATGAATACTGGACAAAAATCTCAACTGTATAAGGTCAGTGGAACTAACGCATATAGACTTAAGGTATGATATGAATATGAAAACGAAGGTATTGGGAAAGGTGATGGTATTAATCAAGTATTTGATTCACTTGATCGTGCCATGTCATCCTCGGGCGTCCCTGACTTATTATTCTATTCACTTTCACAACATGTATTCTTTACATAATCCTTTCTTCGTTCATTTGCTCTACATGCCCAAACCATCTTAGCGTCCCTTTCTTGATACTATTAATATAATTGATTAATAAGTCAATAAAATAAATTACATCAAAGATCCTTTGGTTGTTTTTCTATAAATGTTTTTTGTGTACAATATTATTATCTGTTATGAAATCATTTTAGTTTCCATAGTTTCTTGTCAAAGCGTATATGTATAATATGTAACGAGTGTTTTGGATTACGACCACATTTTGTGAGAAAATGATGATCGTAAATCGAGTTTTCACTGTGAATTAGAAAAATAATGTAGGTAACCTTGTATTTGTTACGGCAATAATTAGCTTAAGCCTTTATTCGAGAAAGCTATTGTTTCAAACTTCTTTGTTCCCCAACTTATTACATTAATGCCAGCATTATAATATTATCTTTTAAATATATAACACTACTACATAATCTGCATAAACAAATAAAGTTAAAGAAATCCCTATCATGAATAAATTTAAAATGTATACATTTATATTATAATGTAACGAGATTTGTTTTTAAATTAATGGCAAAAATATTTTTACCGCGTTTTATCAAAAGAGACAAGCTGACTATTTAATGGTTAAGATCTTCGGCTACAAATCCAGAGGTCATTAAAATAAGTCCCAACGTGCACAAATAAATTTGATAGAATTAAACTGTATTATTCCAGACAAAATCAACATAAAATATTATATTGTATATTTGTGGCACGTTCAAGAGTGGTATATATTCTCAGTATCGCGAAATGAAACGTTGCTTGAAATTACTTTAGCAGGTCCTATGAGACCAAATGAAGCGAAACTTTGGAATTCTGTTAAAATGATAAATTTAAGGCGATTAAATAAAAAAATTCTCCGAAAGTATTATTTGTTAAAAAATGAATCAATCTTATGGACAAAATGCAACACTTGGGGTAAGAAATTGAAAGTCGATTTCTCAGGGTCTGTGAGACCGAATGAATTGAATCTTCGGAGTTCTGTTGAAAATGATAGATTAAAGACAATTTAATGAAAATATCTTCCAAAAGTAACATTTATAAAAAAAAACACCATTTTACGAACACAATGCAATGCTTCGAGTCTAAAATTACATGCTGTTTTCTCAAAATATATGAAACCGCATGAAATGAAATGAAACTTTTAAATTTGGTTAAAAATGATAGATTTAAAGCTATTTTTTTTATTTCTAATCTTAATTTATCTGAATTTATACGTTTCATCTGGATTTTAAGACCCTTAGCTTCTAGTGAATTGTTTTTTTTCTGTTTATGTACACACATGCACTTTTATACCCATATCTGAACCTTTTTCTCTGATGATTTAAAATAACGATCATGATTTTAGATAGTTTTCATTTGAAAACACAAACATATATTTTGTATTATTTTCCCATTGTTATATTAGCTTAGTTAATTAAGTATAAAGCGTACTTGAGGTAAAATATCACAAAACTGTGCAATATAAGTTCATTGTTACTGTTATTATTATTGTAGTTAGTTATTTTTTTTTTTTTTCATTGTTATATCAATTATATTTTGGATATTAATTACACTTCATAGCTTGTTCTTTTCAGATGATGTTTTATTTTTTAATTTCTTTCTGCATTTCATGTAACAATATGTTGATATATTTGTTTACTAGTTTTATAACCCGGTTTTGTTTGAGATTCAAAACTTTTTCCCGAAATATTTATTTGCAAATACACTTGTTTCAATACGCCTTATTTTATTGGTATTTCTCATCCTTTCCGTCTCTCTTGAACATACTTCGTAAGTACACAAACTCATTCACTTGCTTTAAGTATTTATCATTCCGAATAAAAACTCAATAATAATTATGTAACAAGCGATAAATAATGTATGATTCACTTGTTCACAAGATGATATGCAAATGGTAAATATATATCGTAAGTGATTACCGGAAAACATGTGCTTTTATACCCTTTGATTATGTTTCAAAACACTTAGCTATTCCAAAAACACTTAGCTAGTTCCGTTTTAGACCTTATGACATAATGGCTCTTCTATCGTGTTATGAGCAAGCGGGTGTGAAAGAGTTTGGTTTCACAAACCGGATAATCAGGAACTAAAGCCCGAAAGTGCAGTAGCAAGAAGGTAGCCTTTTAACGGCCGGGAAAGCTTTGAAAATCCGGTCTGACCTGATCCCTACCGCAGCTCGTACAATACCAAGTCTGCAGGGCCGGTTCTATGCAGGCGCAATTAGAGCAGTCCGCTCCAGGCGGCGAATTGCTAAGGCGCTGATATTACCTTAGCAAAGAGTTTTTTACGAGCTCAGCGCTTTTAAATATGTAATAATAATTTAAAATGAAAAAAACATTCTAAATCAAACCCGCAATTTTACGGCCCGATGGGAAACAGGGTATCGTTCGATACTTTATATAAATTGGTAGCTATCCTCTGTTCAAAAGAATATTTAACACTGGGTGTTAAAAAGAAACAAAGTTATGCAACAAAAAATGCAAATGAGTGAAAAATGTTCGCAAATCAAGTTAAATAAAAAAAATGAGACGACCTTGTACGAATTTAAAGTGCTGTTGCATTCTTTCAGCAATGCCAGCCATTTTAAATGTATTTAATAGCGTAAAAAATTTTTTTACAAACTGATATAATTGCTAAGTTAGAATATAGAAACAATTCAATCGATACATTAGTTGTAAATCATTACTGAATTTATGACACACGTGTGCGTTTTTGGTTTTTTTGTTATTCTTATGTACTATTGTACGTAATCTAGGTACAAGCGAGTATCTAAATGACTCAATCCTGATATTATTGCTACATTTAAAAATAGATCGAGTGTTTCTCTTAGGTACGTGGAAGATAATTAAGCCAAGTAAATGAGGGCTGTCTATAATATCAATAATTTTGAAAAGAAAAGTCAAATCGTAAACAAGCCTCCTGTCTGAGAGTGTTAATTATTTTAATTATTTCATTAAATAATTATGATTAATGGTCTCAATAGGTAGACCGAGTTTGCAGGTAATGTATCTTAGAATTTTATTTTGCAATTTTTCAATGGAATCACAGTGGATTTTTTAAGTGAGGGGACCAGACAGAAGAATTATATTCGACGTGACTAAACTAGGAATTAATATTATCTAGAAATTAAGGTTTGTACAGTACTCTTGTAGTGATTTTTCACAAAAACGGCGCCATACAAATTATCAAAATATTATTTTTATTATTATTGACTTTGAACTAATGAATAAACAGGATTTTGAATGTTGAAATATTTATAAATTTACTGGCATTTCGAAGAATAAAGGCTAGCAATTTTAAGCCTTTACTGTTATTATATTGACGTGTGAGAGAAAATTTAATGTGACGATGTGAATGTGAATAAAGCAAGAAGTATTTGCCAAAACAGAATTATGTGGCAGGCTATCCTCTCTGCTTACTGGGAAACGGCACGGTGATTACACGTAAGTCACATTTTTGACAGTTTTTAATATTTTTTGATAAATATTCGAGAAGTAAAACATTTAATATTTTTTAATATTTTTAACATTTTTTAATATTTTTTGAAAAGTAAAACATTTAATATTTTTTAATATTTTTAACATTTTTTAATATTTTTTGATAAATATTCGAGAAGTAAAACATTTAATATTTTTTAATATTTTTAACAGTTTTTAATATTTTTTGATAAATATTCGAGAAGTAAAACATTTTCAAATACTGAATTTCATTACTTAACAGCGATCTATTATCTTGCCTGTCTGCCGCCTAAATCTAAAAAAATATTATGTAAATTGGCTACATCAGTTTTATTTCAAAACGGTGGTATAGGTTACACGTCTAAGGATTAAATTGTGTTTATTGGTATGATTATTATATTTTACACGCTGTAAGAATTCAAAAGAGAACCGATTCAAAACATATCCACTAAACTTAACTGTAATGTTATCCTTGGAAGCTGGAATGAATACAACATTTCAATAATCAGAACACAAGCCTTTGTGTACCCCTGAAAATGATTAATGATGCCTTTTTACTGACAAAATAACGATTACTTACTTAAAAATATATATTAATGGTTGATTTATCAATTCCATTAAAATTATGCCTAATTCATAACAAATTATTGATTGTCCTAATTTTTTTAATTGTAAAACTCACATAAGTCAAATTGTTAAACATTGTTACTCGACTAACATATTATTTCACTGAGAAATTATTTCCATAAAAATAATTCAATTAGTTGATTTACCACCACTGCTATTATAACAACTTGAATATTGGTAGCAAAACGTAAAACGTATTACGCTTAAAATTAAATTAAAAAAAACTGGATCCCTGAGGCGTATGTGCGGTTAAACCACGTATAAATGACCGTGTTAAAAATGTAACTATCCAGAAAAAATGCGTGTCAAAGTGTTGTGAATAGGATTTAGAAAGGGATGCTTATATGTTCTGGAACCGATTCACGTAAAGCGGATGAACGAAGAAAGGAGTGAGAGAAAAATATATGGTAGATCAAGTCGGGGACGTCCGAGGAAGACTTGGCATGATCAAGTAAATCAAATACTTGAATCGGGTCATGTGAAGAGTCAGAATGGCGGGAGATTATGTATGAATGTGAATGAAGCAAATAGTGTGTGCCAAGACAGAGTTGTATGGCAGTCCGTCCTCTCTGCCTACCTCTGCGGAGAAACGGCACACACTCCTTGTTTAATTCACATTCATACATCGTCTCATAGATACTCTTCTGTTATTCTGACTCTTGATATGGCCCGACTTAAAAATTCGTTTCACTTCATCGTGCCATGTCTTCCTCGGACGCCCCCGACTTTGTCTAACATTAACTTTGGCGTAATATATTCTTTATATCACTTCTTTTTTCGTTCATTTACTCTAAATGCCCAAACCATCAAAGCGTCCCTTTCTTGGTCCTATTCACTATGCTTAGATCAGCTTTGCATTCTTTACGAATATCCACTTTTTGAACACGGTTATATATGGTTTTACGCACATACGCCTCAGGGATCTCATTTCTACAGCATTTAGTCTATTTCTCCATGGTCGAGTGGTAAGACGCTCGACTACGAATCCTAAGGTCTCGGGTTTAAACCCGGCGTGCGCAAATAACTTTTATTTAATTAATATGTGTCATAACACATTTAATTCATATAAACATAATAAAAAATATGTTTGCGGCACGTTCCAGAATAATAGATACTCTAAGTATCGCCCTGGTGAAAGACCGCCATTCAGAATCGAAACGTTGCTTGAAATGGCTTTAGTCGTGTTTGGTGACCAGATCTGAATAGCGAGGTACTTCCCAACCGTCCTCTTCCCAATCTCCTTCCCCTCCCCACTACCTTCAGCCTCACAACATACCCTATTTGGGGATGCCATAGTCTCACTGGCTCTAGACGGTTGTGAGCAGTTGAGAAACTTGTGCGGTATTCATGTAAAACAAAAAAAAAAACTTTGGCGTAATATATACTTTATATCACTCCTTTTTTCGTTCATCCACTCTAAATGCCCAAACCATCTAAGCGTCCCTTTCTTGATACTACGCTCACATCAGCTTTGCATTCTTTCCGAATATTCAGATTTTTAACACGGTTATACATGATTTTTACCGCACATACGTCTCAGGGATCTCATTTCTACAGCATTCAGTCTACCTTCATCCTTCCTCTGCCAGTTCCATGCCTCACTGCCATACATCAGGGTTGGTAACACTACTATAATTATGATTTTAATTCAGCAAATTTCCTAAAATAAGCCCAATTGCTTTTTTCTGGTATATTGATCGTAAATATTAGTGATTTGAAGATTTTGCGATAACATAATTGAATGACTCGACTATTTTATTTATATCAAGTTTGTCACTGTGTCTATGGACAAAAATTAAATAAACACGAAAAATTAAACGAATATAAAGTGAATAGTCTATTTTTAAAGTCCGCTACCACAGAAGCAAATTAAATAGACTAATAATAGCCTGAAAATCGATTTAGGGGCTATTTCACCACCTCTCAATAAACTACTATTCATTAGTTAACTCTAATCATCGGAATATTCGTTAGCTATCTCTTTCCGCAAGTTTGGCTGGCAACGTCGCTTTTTTTCAAACCTTATCCCGTCTGCTGTCACGTCTGTCAATACAATGCCGTTATTTCTAACATAAACTAACTTTCACAACACAACACTCGCGCGCGAAGCTCATTACATCCCTCTCACCAAATAGTTAAACGCGTCTCTATATTTAAATAAAACATATTTCTATTTTATAACTTTATTGTATTATTCAGGGGCTATTTCACCACTTCTCAAGAAGCTGTCAACGTAAAGTGCACAAGTTAGTATCTATCTTCTGATTTAAAATGGCGGCGTACTGTTTTGACAGCTGACAGTAGGCGAGTTTTTTGGATTTTTTACTGTAATTATGGAAGTGGTTGAAGATTTAAATATCTTAGACGAACAGGACATGGCGGAAAGACGTAGACCGCGTGTTTTCAAACCAAGAGTCAATTTTTTATACGTCTTAGATGACATTGAGTTTAGGTCAAGATTTCACTTGACGAAAAATGCCGTAAAGAAGATACAAAATCAAGGATAAAATCTCTCCAAGAAGCACACGGTATGTAATTCTAATATACGCCTTCACAATATATCACGGAATATACTATGAAATAACAACAATCTTTGGCAGTACAATATACCCACATACAACATGTTCATGCTTACAAACTATCAACCTTCACCAAGCAATAATAGACACTCCCCAATGCACTTCACTAATATAATTTAATAATAAAGTTATAAAATAGAAATATGTTTTATTTAAATATAGAGACGCGTTTAACTATTTGGTGACAGGGATGTAATGAGCTTCGCGCGCGAATGTTGTGTTGTGAAAGTTAGTTTATGTTTATGATAGAAATAACGGCGTTGTATTGACAGACGTGACAGCAGACGGGATAAGGTTTGAAAAAAAGCGACGTTGCCAGCCAAACTTGCGGAAGTAGCTAACTAACGAATATTCCGATGATTAGAGTTATCTAATGAATAGTAGTTTATTGAGAGGTGGTGAAATAGCCCCTAAATCGGTCGAAACAGTGAAGCCATTAAATACCGACAGCAAAGTTTGATACTTCTAAATAATTAATACTGATGTCAATGTTAACTTTATTTAATATTTCTAACAGTTCTTTCAACAATGTCCACACATTTTTTTACTATATTGGTAGGTTAGTATATCTTGCATATGTATCTTTACTATTTTTCTTTAATTTCTAAATAATATATTATATTCTTAGAGTATATATAGTGGTATCTATCCAAAGCAGTATAGTCAGTTTTTGATGATTTTTACCTGACTCGGCGGACCTGGGCGTGGCTAAGACTAAGGTTAGGGTATTTATACATCCATTCATAGCACATATCAACATAATATTTTTGTTTATTCGTATAACCACTTTTCACAGTATTGTTATCAACAAAAATATAGCAAATAACCTAAAAAACCATTTCGTTGTGTCAAGTTTAGGGGCATAATAAAAAATGTGGGCGGAGACTCGCAGTGACCCAGAAGCCCAAGATCATTGTGACAGTACATATAAGCGGTGTATTATATTTGCTGTCTCTTTCTCTCTCACGGTGTACGACATAAAAACCCGGAGAAAGTGATTTATCGCAAGTTTGTATAGGTTGGGTAAAAACAATTAGCTCTCTCTCCACACATTGTTACTCCAAGATTATATTACATCATACTTAAGGAAAGGTTTCGTAACATATTCAAATTTCCCGCACTTTGAAAAAAGACACTTTTTAAACTGGTATGCAGTTTTAAAATTTTTAATTAATTTGTCAATTAAAAGTAATCGCGATATTATACATCATAAGTAAATATCATAAGAAATTATCTAAAGAAATTTAAAAATTACTTTGAATAAGAACGCGGATATTATTTTTTTTTATGGCCGACCGGTTTTGCTTAGCCTAAGCATCATAAGGGTGCAAAATAAAACTAAATAAACTTTATAAACAGCTTAAGTTATATTATACCCTTATATTATTATGTTATGTTATATTATTAGCATGACACAAAGTTATTTTTTCATTTCTTTGAATACGTCAAACCACAAAGTGATTGCTTTCTGCGAAAAAAAAAAAAAAATCTTTTTGTTTTAATTTATATATCATGTGTGATTTTTTACAAAATTATGTTACATATTTTTTATATCTTTTACCATAGAGTAACAATATACCTTACAAATTATATATTTATATATACCAGGTAAATATGTTTGCTTATTTTTGTATTTTTATTAAGATGTATGCAAATTATTTTTTTCACACATCTAGTTAGAAAGAAAATAATACATAACATATTCTTACTCCTAAGCTTTTAACCTAACCTAAACTAAAATTTAGAATTAACTATTTACTCCAAAATGACATGGTATTCAACCATTATACAGTATTCGTTGTTGTACCCATAACATGATCTAATTTACACGAAAAATTTTCAATAATTATGAATCGATGTAATTACTAATTAATATACTATGTTTAACAGTTTTTCGTATTTTATTAGATTTAAAAATGCCACGAAGGAAATAGAAAAATTGAACAAGTATCAGTAGATCGAGCAAACGACAGGCAGACATATGATATGTATTTTGAAGAAGAGTTTAGTGCCAATTATAATGTTAAGTGAAGCCCTTAGCATTTATTTTTTGATAGTCTTAATTTTATTTAACACATCTGTATAGTATATGAGTATTGCTTCAAGTCTTGAATTTAATTTGATTTATTTTCTGTTGTTTAATAAAAAAAAAAACACCTCTTTCTTTCAATGTTTATACTTTTGTACACATTATTATAATAACAGCTAAAAAAAAACCCTTTGTATAAATATTGTCTTCGCAATAAATATTAGTAAATGTCTAATTTTGAAACTGTTAATTCGTGGTGGAATTCCATTTTAATGATTGAATAAAACAAATATATAACTTAATTCCACTTTTATTTTATGACTGGACCGGTTTCAGCCTATGACGGCCATCTTCAGACTAGTACATGTTGTTGTTAACCTACGGCTTATATACTATATAGTATATAAGTATATAAGTCGTAGGTTAACAACAACATGTACTAGTCTGAAGATGGCCGTCATAGGCTGAA
The DNA here is from genome assembly GCA_022651775.1 of Drusus annulatus. Taxonomy (NCBI): domain Eukaryota; kingdom Metazoa; phylum Arthropoda; class Insecta; order Trichoptera; family Limnephilidae; genus Drusus; species Drusus annulatus. The sequence goes on from JAGWCC010000137.1 coordinate 672,110, forward strand.
ACCGGTCCAGTCATAAAATAAAAGTGGAATAAAGTTATATATTTGTTTTATTCAATCATTAATAAATGTAATGTGTAAAATTGTTCTTTTTGTCTTTGAGTAAATTAAATTAGGATTCTAGCGTGTCTCAAGCTACTAGACTAAGGTGTACCTTTAAACAGTTGGCCGATGTTTGTTAAATAGTGGCTGGGCGAGTTAGTATAAAGTCTTCATAAAATGTATCTGTCAGAGAAGAAATAATATGTAGCTTTTATTGGCTACTATGAACATAAGAAGTGCCATAAGTCAAAATATATTTAAAGCAGGACACCTTCCTCTTCTTATTTCTACACGCATCTGATATAAAAATCAGTAAGTTATCTAAAGACATGAAAAAAATAACTTTGAACAAGAACACGGATGTCATTTTATTTTTTATGACCGACTGGTTTCGCTTAGCCTAAGCATCATCAGGGTACAAAATTAAACTAAAAAAAATACAAAGTAGGCGGTTAAATATACATACGGAGTGAAAACAAGATATAAAATAAAATAACAGAACAATGAGAAACTATAAAATAACATTTAAATTATAACAAAGAAACAAAGAGAAAGAGACAGATAACATGAATTGAAATAGACAAAATATCTTTTTCTTTTTTATGTATGTACGAGTACACATCTTCGCACTTACTCGTCGGCAGGACGCACGTCTTTTCGCCGCGCCTTTTGTTTTCGCTTTATAAAGGTTTTTTTTTTGGCATTCTTCTAATAAAAATGAATGTCAACAGTGAGTTTACTAGTGAGCTTCGTCTGCTCACTAAAACGGTTCAAGTGTTGGTCTCAAAGGTAGACAATTTCGCGAGTGATCTACTTGAAATGAAATCATTACTTGTGGGTAGTGCGAAATATGTTGATCATGTATGTACCTGCGCGGGCAAGCAGCAAATCGTAAATGCGTCGGTTCCCGATATCACCACGGAGGGCAGCACGTCTACAGTGCAGCTACGCCCCCCACCGCCTCCGCTTCCCCGCACCTGGGCTACTAATACTGCTGCCACGATATCCACTGCATCCACTACTACCACCTCATCGCTAACCCGGGTCGGCTCGCCTCAGCCCCCTCTGCCCCCTTCGCCTCCGCCCCTCACCCAGCCCACTTCTGCTTCGCGTCCGGTTAGAGTTACACGCTACCAGGCCGCTAAAGGCTCGAAGACCAAGGAGCTGGAGGTGCAGGATGCGTCTTCCCCACCTACATCTGCCGTACCCGCCGTTCCTGCTACTGGGGACAAGCAGCAGCCATCCGAACCGTCTTCTTCCGCAGTACCCGCCGCTTCTGCTACTGCTACTGCTTCTGAGAAGACCCCGATCTTGGAGAAGGATGATGCCTGCACCAATTTACCCATTGATCCACCACAGTGGACTAAAATAGTACGCAAGCGGCGTGTCACCGTAAGGGGTAGCCAAAGGAGCGTAATTAAGTCACCAAAACTCAGTTTTTTTCATTGTTACCCCTTACACCCTGATACTTCTTGCGATGACATGTCGCTTTACTTAAATTCCCTGGTCAACGCCGCATCGTTTACAGTCGTTAAAATCAAGTCGCGGGGTGAGTACTCCTCATTTAAGATCGGCATGCCTCAGTCGGCTGTTGCCGAGGTTTTGAAAGCAAAACACTGGCCGCGCCGCACATTCATCAAAGAATGGGAAGTTAGGCTGGCGGCGCCACGTCTTCCAGCGGTCGCGGTCGGCAGCAGCTGACTGAACTTACACAAAACAAAGCTCTTCTACTACCAGAATGTTAGGGGGTTAAAAACAAAATGCTCGCGTTTTTACAATAATGTTGCGGCCGGTGACTGTGATGTCATAGCGCTGACCGAGACATGGCTAAACGTGGGTGTTTTGACCTCTGAACTTTTTGGGAGTGACTTCTTAGTTTTCAGAAGGGATCGAGACAATGGCAGTGGCCACAGGCAGGGTGGCGGTTGTCTCCTTGCCTTCAAGAGTGAGGATGGGTTAAAGGTCGAACGCATACTCTCTCTCTAGAAACTGAGCAAGAGGATTTATGGGTAAAAAGTCTCGTACAAACTCTCTGTCACATTCATTTGTGTTGTTTATTTTCCGCCTAGCAGTAGGTGGGAGATTTTCAGGCAATTTTTTGACAGAATTCATTCAAATTTCGATGGGATTGGTCAAAGAAATGTCATTATACTGGGAGACTTTAATTTGCATTCCGTTTGGGAAGTTTCCAAAGTAAAATCAGACTTAGAGTACCTTTGCGCGGTTTTTGGACTCTCACAGTGTAATGGCATTCTAAATTCCAATTCCAGAATCCTTGACTTTGTTCTGTGTAATGTCGATCTCGAGGTGATACGTAGTGTTGCGCCGCTTGTACCAGAGGACAGCTATCATCCGGCCATCGAATTCATGTACAGTTTAGGCAGAAGATCTTCCAAAAGTACTAGAGTTCCAATCCTTCAAAACAAAATCTCAAGAGGGTGGAACTTTAGTCATGGGAATGTCTTCAGCTTGTACGATTCGATGAGCCGGATAGACTGGCAAAACCTTTTTACTTCAACTACAGTAAACGAGGCGGCGCAATATTTTTTACAATTGTATTTATGATGTATTTAATTCATGCTTTCCCCAAAAACTCGCAGGCGGTGGTGGTCGCAAGTATCCGAAGTGGTTTTCGAGAGAAGTCATCTCGAACATACAGATCAAGCACGCCCATCATAAGCGTTGGAAGGCTGAAGGCCTTCAGAGTGAATACGATCTGTTTAGTTCTCACCGGGCATTGGTTAGGCGCAAGGTTCGTGAGGCCTATCGAGCCTATGTGTCTGCAATCGAAGGTAACATCGTGCACGATCCCAAGATGTTCTGGCACTACATAAAATCTCTTCGGAAGGATGGTGGTCTTGAAGATACCATGATGAAAGGTGATCAAGAATTTCATGGCTCGGGTGTGGCAAACGCATTTGATGATCATTTTCAATCGGTCTACAGTAAAGACCCTCCCCTTCTAGATATTAATAATGCGGTCACATTTAATACCAGAGGAGCTTCAAACGTCGATCTAGGTATATTTACCGAATCTGACGTTACGAGTGCCATTAGATATATGAAGAACTCACACTCTATCGGTCCAGATTTTGTTCCCGTATTTTTTATTAAAGGGTGCGCTGAGTTTCTTAAAAAACCATTATGTTTTATTTTTAACTTAGCTGTTAGTACTTCCACTTTTCCAGAATTATGGAAAGTTTCCAAAATTTGCCCTATTTTTAAGAATGGCTCCAAAAAATCTATTGAAAATTATAGACCAGTTGCCATACTATCCGCTCCTGCTAAATTATTTGAAAAATTAATTTATAAATTTATTTTGCCTCAAATTGACGCGTACATTATACCTGAACAGCATGGTTTCAGAAGAGGAAGATCCACTGAAACCAATCTGATGGTATTCACTGATTATGTTGCTAGATCCTTAGACAGTGGATACCAAGTAGACTGTTCGTATAACGATTTTTCCAAAGCTTTCGATACCGTGAATCATGATATCTTGCTCGCCAAACTTGCCCAAATGGGCTTCTCCTTTCACATGCTTCAATTTTTCAGAAGTTACCTCGAAAACAGAAAGCAATTTGTCACACACGGAATCTTCCAATCCGCTGAGTTTTCTGTTCTTTCTGGTGTTCCCCAAGGGTCAATCTTAGGTCCACTTCTCTTTTCTATTTTTATTAATGATATTGCCGAAGTCATCCGTTTTTTCTCGCTTTTCTCCTTTTTGCAGATGACCTTAAAATATTTCTACAAATAAGAAGTATTAAGGATTGCCTGCTTCTTCAAGCTGACGTCGATAACATTTCTGAATGGAGTCGACAAAACCAGCTTCATTTCAATATCTCGAAATGTGTAGTCCTTTCTTTTTACCAGAGCATTTAGTCTCACCTACCACAGGTACACTATGCTCGATCATAATCTCAAACGCGTTTCCACTATAAAGGATCTTGGGATTGTGTACGAAAGTAAGCTTGCATTTCGTGTTCATATCGAAGGGGTGTGCCAGTCGGCATTGAAAATGTTAGGGTTTGTTCTCAGAACCGTCAGAGTTTTTAGGGATACCCGAACTCTGAGAACACTATATTTCTCTTTGGTCCGCAGTAGGCTGGAGAGTGGTTCAATTATTTGGAATCCTCATGAGGTGGGGTACTCCCTCATCTTGGAGAGGGTCCAGAAAAAGTTCCTGAGATTTTTATACATGAGGGAGTACGGCCACTACCCGTGGCTCTACCCAACGAACTTTCTCCTGGGCACGCTCGGACTTCACTCCCTTACAGCTCAGGGAGAGAGGGGTATGCCGCCACTCACTTCTTCAGACTGCTGCGGGGCTATATTGTAAACCCTGCTATTTTGGAGCGCGTAAGTCTCTATGTTCCTGATGACTATCTAAGACAGCGTCTTCATAGATTATTCTATCTTCCTGCCTGTAGGACCAACCTGCCAATGGTTCTGCCGGTGGGGAGAAGTATTTTGCTCCTGAACAAAATCTCTTCCGATATCGACTTATTTCATGTCAGTGAGGAGAGATTCAGAAGTGAAATCCTATTGATTCTTGAAAGAGTTTCTCCTCATTGACCTGATCATCACCACTGCCTGAAATTTTATTTTTTTGAAATTTTATTTTTTGTTACTATAATTTGTATTTATTTTGTAAAAAAATTAACTTATTTCTTATATGCATTAAATTCAAAAAATTTGTCATGTATAAGAAATTTAATAAAAATATTATTATTATTATAGGCGTCTCATCTTACTTTTGACAGTTTGCGTTAATTTATTTTACAGCTGAAACTGAAGTTGTTTTCATTGTGAGCTATGAATAGTCCACCGTTCACCGTTCTAGAGTTTTTCCCGTGACAAAAAGGAAAATTTTCCTAATATAGTTAAGATAATTTATTTTGTTCTGTCCGTGTAATTGACTGATCTTTTTACGTTTCCGTAAGCAATGTAATAAAACTGTTCATATTTTCTACCCGTGCTTTGTTTTTTTGCCATAAAAAGTTTTTTCGTCGCTAATGATTTCTAAAAAGGTTTTCAGTATTCCGAGAAGCGTTAATTCACCTCGCTTCCTTCCTTCTTCCTCTGGGGCCACTGATTAGATACACCGGTTGAAGTGTATTGTGAGCTTGTCTGCTGTGGCCGAAGTAAGTTCAATCCTACCTTACTTAGAGTGATAAAACTATTTAAAAAAATTGAAAATCTCTAGTCTAGTACAGGCACCAATATAAGACGAGAAATGGAAATCAAATAAGATTCTTTTTCAAAAAAATCAATAAAGTTAAAAATCTTAAAAGATGAACGAAGCCTTAATAAACAAATATTTGACGAATTAACAAAAGATACAAAACTAAAAATTACTTTAAAACAAAAAAAATATTTGTTTTAGGGTTGTATTAAAACGTAAAGGTTCAATTATTATTTTTGTATGTACTATTTAAAAATAAATACTTAAATTCTTTCTCGAACAAACAATTAATTTCATTTCTGAGGCTTAAGAGTCAATAGGTCTTATGTATGTTGTACCCGACGTGATCAGGGCACACAAATAAACTGTATAGGGTGGCGGTCCCAATCTGTGAGGTGCTCCAAGGGGTCGTCTCGTTGTAAGGGAGACGACGGGTTCAGCTTGTAGGGCCTCGGCTTTCAAGTGAAGATGCTGCGGGTCTGGTCCAGAGAGAGGTGTAGTCAGGCGGTCCAGGGGGGCAGGCGATGGTCAATGAAAAGTCAGGAGTCAAGTTGAAGGCGATGTCAGGGCGAAGAGAAGTCAAGATGAAGTGATGCTGGCGGAGGATGCTTGTGATCTGCCTTCCTCTGGTTTTTGCGCAATTTATATTGCGCTCCAGAGCGCGACCACGGATTTGGGAGATTTGTATGGGGGAATTTTGTTTCCCCCTTTCTCGCTCTTTCCGGGTCGCTGGCAATTTTGTGGGATAGATTTAATTAATCTATCCCCTTCTCCTAAGCATCACCTTTAACCTCAACTTCTCCACACTCTTCCATCATTTTTATTAAGTTCAGAAATACAGATTAAAAATACAATTCACAAATAATGCCCGGTTTTTGGGGCTAAAACTCTTAATAACTAACTTATCCTAACATTTACATACATAATAACATGACAGTTGTGTAGCTGGGGGCCGAGTTATCACCCCGGTATATTTTATTTGGCCGGGTGATTAACCTGGCCCCCGTGAAAAAAGGCGTTATACAGATTAATTTTTAACATTTCTAAATAATATACAATAATCTTAATGCTACACATTTATCGTGGACCATGTACGTCCGACACATATGTATTTGTGTCAACAGTACAGAGTACCTTTTTACTAACACATATGAAAAAAAGACGCTGCACAGATCTTATTTTCTATTATTAGATATTAATTCCTAGTTTAAATAAGAAAATATACAGGAACATACTTACCTAGCAGGTCCTATCAAATAGACACACTTATTACCATAAAATTATAACTATTTTTTTCCGATTTGGGGCATGGAAGCAAAATTTAAAAATGGACTTTCTAAATTGGTCGTACGGTACAGGATTTGGTTATTATATTTAATAATACACATAAAACCCAAATCACTAAAAATATTAGATCAAAGGGGATTCAACAAAACATATCTATTTTTTTTTGTTACATTGATTCATTGACATTCTTTTATTTGGCTTTTTAAATACTACCCACATAGCTGTCTGAATAACAAACTTTGATTCTTATTAAGTGACGAATTAAGAATGTCCGTCGACGCGGAATAGCTATTTCTCTGTAATAAAAATCTAGACAAAGACAACAGAGTACATTTTGATGACAGTTAATTCCAGAATTACTTCACCGAAAAATATACCGATTTCTCTTGTTGATGGTATTAAAAAAATGTATCATTTGAAGAAATTTTAGACAGTTACATGCATTATTAAAGTTTTCCACAAATATATCGAGACAGTGAAAACTCATTTGTAAATTGGCGATCGTAGTTTTATTTTGAATAGTACAGATCGCACTTCTAGGGATTTTCTGTTCAGTGTCTCGGGTCTTGTTTGATAGTCAAAAACATTTTCTATTTATTTTGTGAGACAAAAAATACTGCCTATTTTTGAATAAAAACACAAACAACGAAAAATCCGGTTTGGTGTCATTAAAATAAAGAAACACTGAATCAACGAAAGGTGTTTTTCTTCCATAAAAACAGCGGTGACAAGTTAATTATTTTGTAAAATTGGATTTTTTTTTCATTAGGCTTGTAAAATTAATGTCAATTGAGGAAACTGTCTAACAGGATATAAATAAAATTGTAACACTAACTTATTTAATCGCTTTTTTATATTGTAATCGTGTATATCTTCAAGAACAGAATTTATGTATCATTATGTGTTTGTTACATGTGAAAAATCAAGGATGTAACTTGACATGCCAAGAAAATATATTCGTTGCATTGATGCACCCATTTCAAATTAAGAATTTTTTCTTAGCAAATTATAGGTAGGTAGGTAGGGATTATAAAATATTGATTTTTAATTTGATTATATAAATTAACACCAGCTCCAGTTTTGGAAAAAATAAAATCGTATGGGTAAAAAGCAACAAAATCAATTTTTAAATTATAATTATTTATTTATTAATTACTGTTCAATATATATAAATCTAGAACTCCAGAGAAAATAAAATAATTGAAGAACGGTTAAACATTGGCGTTTTAATTAAATTTGTGCCAATTAAGAATCGTCATTTCACTATTGACTTTTGTTTATGTTTTATTACAAACTGATAAACTTTATTTATTAATTTGAAACCAACAAATTTCAATAGATAATACATTTCGGTGCAAATATAATAATTTAATAAGTAAACGAATTACTTATTTTACTTTTTTTAGCAGTTGGTCAAAGGAGAAACTAATGAACGAACAAATAATTTTTTAGTATTCACAAAATGTACTATACTTGCAACGCCGCCAGCTGCTAAATTAAGTGTGTCAAATTATAAGTTCACAGCCCGCGTGGTAGAGTGGTAAGAAACTTGACTACAAATTCAAAGGTTGCGGTTGTAAGCCCGACTTTCGAGAATAAATTTTGTTTAATCAAAATGTGGAAAAACACATTAAATTCATATTAAAATAATAAAGAATTTATTTGCGACACGTTTCACAAAGTGGTAGATACTCTTGGTGAAAGACCACCATTCAGAATCGAAACGTTACTTGAAATAGTTCAGCCATATTTGGTGATCAGATCTGAATAGCCAGATACTTCCCAACCTTCCTCTTTCGCATCTAGTTCCCCTCCGCACCACCTTCAGCCTCACAAAACGCCACTGTCTCACTAGCTGCAAACGGTTGGGAGTAGTTGGGACTCTTGTGCAGTATTCACTCTAAAATGTATATTTTTTTTAAACTTCGTCTCCTTGCCAACATTATTCACACCTGCTGATATTATTTAATTCCACTTCCCCCTATTATTATCTATTTTTCTGCGTAAGTCGCTTTTCTGCAATAATATCTACAACTACGCAAAAGAGATCACATTTATGGCGTAGTCAAAGACATTTTAAAATACTTAGAAGGTGATTCAAGGAATGTCCGATAACCTGGCGTGTTTTGTGCGCTATGGACTTGAACCGTATCTGCAGAGGGTTTCGTAAAACGTGCCTACGGCCACAGGGGTTGAATTCCTGCCAGATAATATAGCGCTTCTTGGCTGTTGCCCCCAACGTATAACTGAGCAGACATTGCAAAATAAAATTCAAAACGGCATGCACGAGCATTTTAAAATGTACATTTCCCAGAGAACTTCTTCAGAATTTATTATATAATACCTCACTAGGGGCGCGGCAATATTCCGGATAAATGAAGATACGGAATAAACAAGGTGGATCTTTGAACGTTTCTCTCAAAACCAAAGCCATAACTTTGAATAATTAATTATCGCCCTTTCATACTTAGAACCAAATTCATAAGCAAGTATTGTGATTCAAACGAAGATTTAAGCTATAAATTGCCGGAAATTGAAAATTTAGCTGTTTCCCTCTCTTACGTGAATACATTTTTCAATGGATTTTCATGTTCTAGTCTCTAATTTATATTCGCTAAGTATCTTATGATGAACATCTTAGCCGACTGATTTAGGTAAATATTGATGAATATATTTCGCAATACTGAAACGTGAATTTGGTCGCTAGTATGGAGAAACTTTTCAAATGACATCACTTAAAATAACTTTATAAGTACTTAACTTAGGCCTTAATCCCAGAATGAAGTAAAACGAAGAGTTGGGGAGGGTTTATTGCTAATTATTTCGCAATAAACTCTCCCCAAGAACGGTTGTATTTAAAATTACCCTTACAAAAAGAGCAATATCTTTGTGCTATTCAAATATTCAGATATGAGTGGAGTAGGCGAAAGAGAGAAAAACGTTAAAACTAACTCTGAAACTAGCAAAAAATCAATCGACGTTGAAAATTCTCAATGGTCGTATCTCTCCGATACGTCAGTGGGAGTTTTTTCGAGTGGTAGATTCGCCCTGGTGAAAGAACACTATTCGAAATCGACACGTTGTTTAAAATGCCTTAAACTTTGCTGTGGAAATGAGATCCCTGAGACGTATGTGCGGTAAAACCAAGTATGAGCGTATTAGAAATGTGAATATCCGGAAATAATGCAACGCTGATGTTAGCGTTATGAGTAGGATCAAGAAAAGGACGCTTAGATGGTTTAGGCATGTAGAGCGAATAAACGAAGAAAGGAGTGTGAAAAGAATATATGATGCGAAAGTGAATGGATGAAGTCATGGACGCCCGAGAAAGACATGGCACAATCAAGTAAAACAAATACTTGAATCGGGTCATGTGAAGAGACAGAATAACAGAAGAGCATATATGAGACGAAGTATGAATGTGAATGAAGCAAGAAGTGTGTGCCAAAACAGAGTTATATGGCGGTCCGTCCTCTCTGCCTACCCCTGCGGAGAAACGGCGTGATGGTTAGTCAGTTAGTTGGTGACTAGGTTTTAACAGAAAAGCATTTTCACTTGCCCATCTCTTTCTCTTTTCCACTCCCTTCAGCCACACAACATACACTGATTGGAGATACCATAGTCCAATAAGGGTACGTTTTAGGGTTGAAACAAGCGTAGAAGGGATGGAGGTGGTTTAGAGGAAGGTTGTGAAAAACCTGGTTAATCAGATTTGTTCAGTTTTCTTAAATTATTATTATTTTTTTATTTATTTTACAGCACAAGAGACTCAAATGCTTCCAACCGTCTGAGACCAGTTTGTTTTGTTTGTTTTTGTATTTTTATTTCGATGTATGCAAATATTTTTTTCACACATCTAGTAAGAAAAAAACATTTTTACATTACACAATTATAGAACAAAACATATAATCAAAGGTTTTTTTTTACATATTCAGCACAAATCCTCCGAAAAGTGGTAAGGCTTGAGGCTTCTTTTAAGGCATTTGGAGACTATGGCATCCCCAAGTGGGGCATGTTGTGAGGGAGGGAGATGGAAAAGGAAGGTTACGAAGTACCTGGCTATTTAGATCTGGTCACCAAACACGACTAAAAGCCAAATCAAACAACGTTTCGATTCTAAATAGCGGTCTTCAACCAGGGTGATACTTAAAAATATATACTCCTCAGCAGTGGCGGCTCGTGAGTTTTTAGTGTGCTAGAGTGCTAAGATTGAAAAATACGACATTGTTAGTGTGTTGTAGCCGAAAATAATTTTTTTTTTTTTTCAAGATTTTATTTTTTGTATGAAGATTTTCTGGATTTTTCAGTTTTGGTGGTGCACTGCACGGATTTCTGAAAAATCTTTATACAAAAAGTTGAAATTCCGAAAAAAAAACCAAAAATATTTTCGGCCACAACAACATCAATGATGACGTTTTTTTCAATCTTACCACTCTAGCACACTAAAAAGTCACGAGCCGCCACTGCTCCTCAGTAAATAACGCAACAACCATTCTAAGAAACGTCTTCATTTTAAACCCTTTCATTTACAAGTACAAGCTTACTCAATTGCGCACTTAAGAATTTCACTTTATCCCGTTTATAATATTGAAATACTTTTTTATGTTTTTTATAAACTAGGGTCAAATCTTATTGGCCACTACTGTAAAACAGGGGTCGTCCAGCATTTAGCATATCAATGAGATCCAAATTCAAAACCCTAAGCCCGTCCTGGGGGTGTGATAGACTTCAATCATTCTGTAAATATTTCAGTTTGATCAATTCGACTGTGAATGTTTGAATAATCTTTCAAATAAATAATATCCGCTGTATAAGAGACATGTTTTGAATTTCGATGCGATGCAGAAAAGTTTAATGCTTGGTAAAATACGTTTTTTTTTTAAATTTTATTTAATCAAATCATTTTTATCACTTTTTGATTTACATGGTCGTATTCACATATTATTATAGGAAAATGAAAAAAATAATGTGTATAAGACAACGACTATTATTTTAATTTGTAAGCTACTTTTTTTATTTTTTACTATTTGAATTCCACACAAGATTCTCAACTGCTCCCAACCGTCTAGAGCCAGTGAGACTATGGCATCCCGAAATAGGGTATGTTGTGAGGCTGAAGGTCCTGGGGAGGGGAAGGAGATAGGGAAGAGGAAGGTTGGGTAGTACGTGGCTATTCAGATCTGGTCACCAAACACGGCTAAAGCCATTTCAAGAAACGTATCGATTCTGAATGGTGGTCTTTCGCCAGGGCGATACTTAGAATATCTACCACTCTGGAACGTGCCGCAAATATACTGTTTATTATTTTTGTATAAATTAAATGTGTTATGACACATATTAATTAATAAAAGTTGTTGGCGCACGCCGGGTTTGAACCCGCGACCTTTGGATTCGTAGTCGAGCGTCTTACCGCTCGACCATGGAGGCCGTCTATTATTTAATATCAAGGTACAAAATTAAACAAAACAAAAATTCAAAGTATGCGGTAATACATACAAACCGAGGGATAAAAAATATATATAAAAAATAAAAAACAATGAGAAAACAATAGAAAAACACTTAAATTATAACAAAGGAACAGAGAGAAAGAGACACCATGATGATGCTTAGGCTAAGCGAAACCGGTTGGTCACAAAAATTGAAACAATATTTGTGGTCTTTTACAAAGTTTTTTTTCTTTATTTCTTTAAATATGTCAAACCACAAAGTGATTGCTTTCAATGGAAGAAAAATATCTTATTATATTTAAAGCAGTGATGACTAGAGAGCAAATGAGTTAATACAACGTGACTAACAACGTGACAACTAGATTAATTAATACGTCGTAGCACCCAACAACAGGGGGCTTGCACGGGATTCATATTTGAGTTGTTTCCTCAGAGAAAGAATATATATGGAGAGAGAGCTTAATATTTTTACCCAACCAATACAAATATGTGATAAATTACTTTCTCAGGATTTTTACGTCGAAAACCGTGAGAAAAAAGAGACAAGACAAGTTCTCACATAATATAGCACCACCATTCCGTATGTAACTCTTTTCTGCGCCTCCGGCGTCTCCGGCGACTCCGCCCACTACGTTTTGTTTTACGACATAACTCAACAGTTTTTAGGTTATATCCTATATTTTTGTCTATAACAATACTGTGGAAAAGTGGTTGTACAGATAAACAATACATTATGTCGACATGTGCTATGAATAGATGAAACACAAGCCCTAATCCTAGCCACGCCCAAGTCAGGCAAATATCATCAATACTGACTACAGAAGCGCTCCTTCCTGTATGTTACTGCTCTAAAGTTGTATCTGTAATAAGATATTAAATGTGCTCCGAGGATGCACTTGGAATGTAAGCAGTTAATATTTGAAATTAATAAAAACGTATAAAAACTAACCCTAATTATTCTTGCATTCTCATCGTAAATTTCAATTCGAAAATCGTTTTTCAGCAATGAAATGCTTTTCGGGATATTCCTAAGAAAAAAAGATAATTCCTAGTAATATGTAAGTCAGTAAATTACTTTTGAATAGCTCTGGCAAATAATTTCCGACCCCAAGGCTCGCATTTTGTCCGCTAAGTGGTATTTTTTTTTAAAGAAATGCTATTTTTGCCGGATTTTTTCATTAAATCTGCTGCAGTTCATCATTATAAGCATAAACTAAAAGTTTATGTTACTTCGATTCCATTGGAGTCTGAGAAAACGGCATCTTATTTCCGACCCTAAGGCTTGCATTTTGGCCCGTAAAGTTTTTTTTTAAACAAATGTTACTTATGCAGGATTTTTTTATTGAATTATCTTGAGATCACTTTGATTCACTTTGTTCGGTCTAATAGAACCTAAAAAAACGGTACCTACATAATTTCCGACCCCAAGGCTCGCATTTTGCCCGCAAAGTGGTATTTTTTTTTTTTAAATGTTACGTACGCAGAATTTTTGTTGAATCTGCTGCAGTTCATAATTATTAGCACAAACCAAAAGTTTCGTTTCATTCGATCTCATTGGAGCCGGAAAAAAACGACATCTTATTTTCGACCCCAAGGCTCGCATTTTGCCCGTAAAGTGGTATTTTTTTAACAAATGTTACTTTTGCAGGATTTTTTTCACTGAATCGTCTTAAAATCATCACCCTTAACAGAATTCCAAAGGCTTACCTAATTCGGTCCAATAGAGCTTAAAAAAATGGAATCTACATAATTTCCGACCCCAAGGCTCGCGTCTTGGCCGTAAAGTTGTATTTTTTTTGGATTTTAACTTCACATTCATATAAATAAAAGTTTATTGTATTTATACACACTTGGATGTAACATAAGTAATTAAAAATGAATTTGATCTATATTATTAGATTATGAAAAAATAAAAATTGTTACAAAAGTAAGACAAACATTCCCGGGCAAAAAATAATCTGACAATGTTTGAAAAACTCCTACCGACATCATAATAAGCAGAAGATGTTGCTTGTGCAGTGAAGGAGGACTTGGCTAGCAGAGGAATTGAACCCGCGAATCCAACGCGTTTGTCCATTCAGCTACTAACCGGTCATTATCTTAGGTAATCCCTTCATCGATTTATTTTTTAGATGGCTTGTCTTTTTTATTGAATGTTTAGATTAGACGTATTATTTATTACGCTACGTCAGCCTTGCATTTTTTCCAGAAATTTCTCAATTTTAGCAAATGGTTTAACACATACGCCTCAGGAATCTCATTTATTTAGCATTCAGTCTACGTTTATCTTTCATCGCCAATTCCATGCCTCACTGCCATACATTAGAGTTGGTATTAGCACTGATATTTAAGAAAATAGTTTTGTACGCACACCGTTTGGTGTCGTGTCAAATGAAATATGTATTTGAATGTGTAAAATGTAGGTATTATACACAAGGGGCCGAATACTAAACAATCCCCTGGCCTCGGAAACTTTCAAAGTACCCCTATCCACGATACCTAGTCTTGCCACCACAGGAATGAACTTTTCTTCAACAGAAAGTTTGTGATTGGCTTTCTCTCACAAACGAAAAGGTTTTTTGAAACAGCCGAGCAAAACAGCAAAAAAATAGGCGATTTTGCTTCTTTCAACAAAAGTTTTAATTTGAAAAAATATATCTATAAACCATATATGACAAAAAGGCTATGAAAATAAATAAATGCTTCACAAATAAGTCATGGCTTATGACTGAAACCCGTATTATTGTCGCAAAAACAAGGCCCCACTTTCGAGAAAAAAAATCACACAATCTAAAATACGTGTAAGACACGTATTTCAGATTAGTTACAGCTCAAAACTAAACCTTTATTTATTTTTATTTTCAATGTCAGGTTATGCTTATCTAAATGGTCTGTGCTTTGAATCTTAGGACTTATAGTTTCTTTCTTAATTATAAAAGTCCTTTCTCAAACACAACGCACTTATTTAAAAAAAAGTGAAGAGAAAAAGGATGATTTTTTTTCTCTAAATGTGAGTTCCTGTTTTGCAAAAATAATTCAAATAATACTTGAGATGAATGCTTTGAGATCAATAAATTGCTTTTCGTTTTCATAAATGTTTTTTAGTTTTTACAGAATGAAGCGTAATCTTTATCAGCACTTTGCTGAATCCTACAAACTATTGTAGAGTTAGTACTGCTGTTTCAGTATTTTACGTTTCAATATAGTATTAGTTTGATGATTAAGGTTTTAGTTATTTTTATTTATTTTATGACTGGTAACTTAATGTTTTTAAATATTATTTAACATGTTATTTCACCAGGGCTGGTCTAACTTAGGTGCAATTACGGCCATCTGTTCTAAGTGGCGAATTGCTAAAAGGCTCATAGTACCTAATTACAGTGTTAATTTACGCGTCCAGCGCCTTTCATAAAAAAAAACTATTTATGGACGATTTAGCAGCCTGACGGCGTGTATTTTTGTCCCGTGCCTCTCGTTTAGTAATTGACACGAATTTAAAAAAAATACGTGTCGTTTTTTTCGGAAACTGCAAATTGTTCTTACTTCAGAGAGCGTAAGCGTGAGCCTGAGAAAACGACACCCAATTTCCGACCCCAAGGCTCGCATTTTGCCCGCAAAGTGGTATTTTTTTTAATAAACGTTACTTTTGGAAGAATTTTTCATTGAATCGTATTTAGTTCATCATGCTTAACATAGCTCTTAAGATTAACATCATTCAGTCTCACGGAGTCTGAGAAAACGTCATCTAATTTCCGACCCCAAGGCTTGCATTTTGCCTGCAAAGTGGTATTTTTTTTAATAAATGTTACTTTTGGAAGATTTTTTCATTGAATCGTATTTAGTTCATCATGCTTAACATAGCTCTTAAGATTAACATCATTCAGTTTCATGAAGCCTGAGAAAACGTCATCTTATTTCCGATCCTAAGGCTCGCATTTTGCTCACAAAGTGGCATTTTTTTAATAAATGTTACTTTTGGAGTATTTTTTCATTAAATCGTATTTAGTTCATCATGTTTTTAATACCAAAGTTTTTAAGATTTACATTCTTCAGTCTCATAGAGCCTGAGAAAATGGTTTCTGATTTCCGACCCCAAAGCTCGAATTTTGCCCACAAAGTGGTATATTTTAACAAATATTATTTTCGGAAGATTTTTTCATTGAATCGTCTTTAGTTCACCGTTCTTAACAGAATTTCTAAAGTTCACTTCATTCGGTCTCGTAGAGCCTGAGAAAACGGCACCTTATTTCCGAACCCAAGGCTCGCATTTTGCCCGCAAAGTGGTACTTTTATTAACAAATGTTACTTTTGGAGGACTTTTTCTTTAAATCGTATTAGGTTCATCATGTTTAACATAGTTTTAAAGATTCACGTCATTCAGTTTTATAAGCCTAAGAAAACGGCATCTAATTTCCAACCCCATGGTTCGCATTTTGCTCGCAAAGTATTATTTTTTGGTAGAAAATAGTGAAAAACGTAATAATTACACAATAAGTTTTTTTTAATAATACGTTATTTTATTTTTTGGTCTTTTATTTTTTCTTAATCAGGTTTTGACAAGGGGCGCCAAAAATTTTACTTGCGCCAGACGCCGTTTGACTCAGGGCCAGGTCTGTGTGTCACTGTATGCTTTGAATGCTTTTTGTAAAATCTTTAGGTAGCTCATAAAATTAATAACTTATAATCTATGTATAAACCTATAAGAAGAACATTGCTTGGAGCTATTGGAGTTTTGGTGTCCGAACATTTTAGGGAGCAACGTGACTTCAAAGAAAGGTACCTATTTGGCTTTTGAAATCTATTCAAAACCAATTAGAGTTTGGTTTTTAAATAGTGAATTTCGACCAGAGACTTGATACCCACTGAAATTCATCATTTTGAATGTAATACAAAAATGAGAAAACTAAATTAAACTTATTATTTTTTTGTCCTCGCCTGGCTTTGAATTCATCACATTTGGGTCTGAAAACAAAATGACCAAGATCTACCACTCTGCGATGGAGGTCATCGAATCCACACAATTGTTTTATTTTAAACGTAAGGCAGAATACTTTTCTGAAGATAGAATTTGTCATCATTAATTTGAAAATTATACTTAAGAGTTAAAGTTAACTTTCGTCCTAAAAGACGAGAGTGATAAGTTTTAAGGGAAAATGATAGTTTGATGGAACAACTTGTACCTCTAGTGAAGGTAAAGGTGAATAATATTAAGTCCTTGCTCCATTTGATTCCATCCAATGCCAAGTGTTTGTATAGTAATTTGAAATGGTCAAAGCAAACCGTAGACGAAGATATTAACGGATTCAACGATAATTCAGATTTTGAAATAAAATTATAAAATATATCGTAATGATGATCAAAAATAAATAAGGCTCCTGTTTTTACATTGTGTAAATTAAAACATCACTTTCAGATATATAAATTTTAACCAAAACCTGTACAATTCGATAAATTCAGAATGTCTATTTTTATTTTTCTCCCATGTAAACTAGGAATTAATATCTTATAATTGAAAATAAGATCTATACAGCGCCCTTGAGGTGATATTTCACAAAAACGGCGCTATTCATATCATCCAAATATTATTATTATTATTAAAATATCTAAACATCACACCGCTTCCCCGCAGAGAAAGGCAAACAGGATGGTCCATCATACGACTATGTCTTGGCACTCATTCTTTGCTTCATTTGCATCGTCTCATACACACTCTATTGTTACTCTGACTCTTATCATGACAAGTCAAGCCTCAAATACATGATTCAATTGATACCTGACTACTACTTCTACTAACCATTTTCATGCCAATTTTTCTTTTCCAAACTCCTTTTTTTGTTCATCCGCTCAGTCATTTTCTTCGTCCAATCTAAGGTTAAGAAAGAATCTTATTAATCAAATTTTTTTTTTCAATATTTAACTTGTACTGTCCATTTTAAATATTAAAGAATGTATCTGAACACAAATCACGATGTCTAATTGTATGTATTAAGTCCTGCGTTCACTTCTTGCACATTCTGACTAGCTCTCACTTTAATAAGGTAAGAATTTATATTTCTTGAAGTGGTGAGTAAGTTCTTAAAAATCAGATAGGTAGGTATATAAAGTTAAATTATAAGATATTAAAATCTGCATTTCACATAGAGAATCATGATTTAGCAATAAAATTTACGTGAACTAATTTTTATTCACTCCTGACTTCCATAAATGTATAAATATCGTAATGAAATCATGCACGTATCAGTCTGATGATGACCATAACAGGTTGAAACCGGTCCGCTATAAATAATAGGCAATTGAAAAAGTTTTCAATTTATTTTATCAACAAATTAAAATGAAATTTCACTACAAATTAATACTTTCAAAAGCAAAAATACTTCCTGCAGTTATTGTATTTATTCAGATTACAATCGAACATGCTCTGAAATCACTTCATTGTATAATATAAATATTATTATTAAGTTTTGTGTGATTATTTAGAAGTCGTTAAGTGCTTAGCTTTGAATGACACAAGAACGTGAATCGCACAGGTAAGTTTGTACAAAATGAACATTAGTTACTCAAACACACCTCTAGAGTAAAAACCGCGATACTTTCTATGAGATCATTCAAATCTGAATCCTTTCATTCATGATGCAAAGTATTCCAAGAAGCGTGGGTTCATTCAATAACCTGCGCGAGTCTCGAATTCTATGCTTCCTCCTGAGCCTTTTCCACCCGTAGACCCTCGGAGCCTCCGCTACGCCGAGCGGAGCCTTCCTCGCCAGTCGATCGTAGACTTCCCAGCTCTACGCCTGCGTGTGCGGGGTCTCCACGCCGGTCAAACCACCTCCCGAGATGTCGCTGAAATTCAGCAAACGAGCATCAGTTCAAAACTTTATGTGTACCTTTCCTTCGAAGCCTATTTGAACTTGCGGCTTAATATACTTTGGTCGTGTTTTAAGTGCTCTGAGCCATTTATCGCGAAGCTACAGCATTTATGGACACTTTTGTGGTGTGTTTTTGAACTTTTGTTGAAAGTGACTTAGCGTTTAATTGAATATTAAATCTTATGATTAATAAAATAGAAACGTAATTAATTTTCTCGTAGCAACTTAGAAAAATAAGTGTAGTGTGAAAGATGTACATATAAAAGTACACTTACTTAAAAATTACAAGTTTAATTTACGTCGATTATATATATGATGTGAAAAATGTCGACGCCTCAGCACAAAGGTAATACAAATAAATATTTAATATGAACGATAACTTAATTTTGTTAACTCTGCAAGCAAACATTCCACCAAATACTTTGCAGAACACTTTATGTAAACTGTAAGATTTGAGGTACAAATATTTATATTAAGAGTAACTTCTTTTAAAAAGAAAGTGAGTTAGTATCCTCTGTGAGATTGTAAACGTTCGTCTCTTACCAGAATATTCTATTCAGATGAATCGTCATATCATAATATTGGTAAATTAACCTTGCAGCACACTTAGTTTATGAAAGTTATTAAGAACAATTATTTGGAATATGTCTTGAAAAACTGCAATTTTTTTAAAGTTTTGGAGAGTCTATTAAATTTTTCAGACATTATAAATTATTTTTAATTATGGTTACTAATACATTGGTTTGAAAAACAACTACGAACTGAAACATTAGCAATATCTCGTGGATCAGTCGTAAACGTAACACGTAAAATTTGCATTTTTAACATGTAAACTATTTTTATTTATATTATATTATTTTATTTTTTAGCCTAAGTTCCTTTCACGAAAATCGCGAATTAGTTTGGGTTTAAAATAACCGTTTGATGGCATTTGAACCACACCTTAGGTTTGACTTTAGAGGTGTAGGAAAAGAACTGTTTCGTGTCCTTACATTTTCTAATAATTACTCAATCAGTTATGTTTCCAAGCACTATATCGTCACAATAAATACAATTACTGCATTGTAATCTGGACCCCATAAAAAAGGCAATTAAAAATCATCAACTGTTTTGAACTTGATTTTTTAATATTAATATTAAATAGATACATATTTTTTCGTTTGTTTTAAAAATCTTAAAAAACTATTTTCATATATTTTTAGTGTGACAAATCGTTAATGAGCCGATCTTGCTGGTTATGAAAAGACAGGTTAATATTAAGTTTAGTAAAGATTTCTTGCATCGGTATGAGTACTATCATATTCTCCGGGATAAAATTTGAATGTAGCATGAAGGAGATTTTTCTGTAAAAATACATTTTACTACAAAAAGATTCAATTGATCCTAACTGTAAAGCAGTTTTGAAATCTCTTAATGCGTTTTACGAAAACTTATAAGCCGGTAGATATGCATAAATTTAAAAGTGTTTTTCTACTTACTAACTAAATGTTAAAATATAACAGGTACACGATGTAGGAATACAATATGACTTCAAACTTTTGAAAACAAAAAAGCTCTAAAATATATATATTATCAAATCTTTTTTTAAATTTTTGGGTACCAAACAAGAGTCCCAACTGGTCGAAACCAGTAGGATTATGGTATCTCCAATCAGGTTATGTTGTGAGGTTCAAGGGCTGGAGAAGAGAAGGAGTTATGAAAGAAGAAGGTTTAGAAGTGCCTGGCTATTCAGATCTGGTCACTAAACACAGCTAATGCCATTTCAAGCAACGTTTCAAATCTGGACGCTGATCTTTCACCAGAGCAATACTTAGAGTATCTACCACTTTGGAACGTACCGCAAATATACCATATATTATTTAATGTGAATTAAATGTGTTATGAGTTATGACACATGTAAATTATATAAAATGTATGTACGCACGCCGGGCTTGAACCGGCGACCGCTAGATTCGTAGTTAAGCATCTTACTACTCGACCATGCAGGCCATCTAACTAGTGACAGGCATAACTGAACAATAAAAATAAATAGATATATGGATTACAAGTCTGCGCAAATAGAGGTTGTTGGCTGAGAATGTTCTATTCATACATATCATGATATAAAATGTAGATCTTCAAGAGTACAACACACTATTAACAATAGCTGCAAAGTGACTATACTTTGACACGTGTAATCACAAATCTTATCTCGACAGTAAGCACTTAATAAGACACACTTTGTAGGATTCTAATACAAGCAATACTAAAAATGATTCGTTTGTTGATTTTATACGGGTAATTTGGAAAATGTCTTGAATTTCCAGTGAGGAAAATTCTTAAACTGTTATTTTTAATAGTTTTTTTTAAATTGAACCGGGTGGGAATCCGACGCGTTTGTCCACTCAACTATCCACTGTAATTTTTAAATTCTATATGAAATACGTATTTAAAATTTATCAGTTGATGGTTTTGAAACTACATTTATTTATGTAATTTAAAGGAAAATTATAAGCTTTGACATGAAGCATTCACTTTGTGGTAAGACAGAATTAAATTTTAAATAAAAGTAACTTTGTTTTGACACCACTTTATTAGATACATATACCAACTGGTTTCAGCTCTACCCTAAACCTCTAACCTGAACCTTCTTCAGGGTTGAACCAATACATATTTGTTCAACCCTGGAGAAGGTTCTGGTAGAGCCGAAGCCGGTTGGTATATGTATCTAATAAAGTGGTGTCAAAATAAAGGAACGATTACAGTTCATTTTCCTAACTGCTCATATAAAATTTACAGATAATCATTTGCATTAATTTATTTATTTTATTTTGGAAAAATAGTTTAACACCAATACATTACAAAAAAATTTAATCATTATTATGCAAAGCTAAAGGTAAACAGAGGAAAAAAATAAGATTAATTAATAGCTAGTTCGTGCTTAAACTTGTTATAAGTCATTTGAAAAATATTTCCTGCGAGGCAGTTAATTAACCCAGTGAGTCTTCCCTGAGGCATCGCCATTCGTAAGTTAGTTATGTACCTGGGAAGAAACCGAAGCCTGTGTTGGCGGCCTCGCGTGAAATTATCAGGGACATAGAATCCAATTTCAGCCAGGATGTCAGGTATTAATAATGCACCGTTTAAAATTTTATGAGCAGTAATGCTATATTCGTCCTTGTATGTATTGCTTGTATTTGAATCCTACAATGTAACGTTTTAGCGCAATTTTCGTAAACTGTGGTTTTGTTATTACATTGTTTGAGATATTTAAACTAAACGTCAATGTGAGCCCAACTAAGTACTTACTCTACCCTTTCTAAGTTACCCAATTTACAGTTAAACTTAACAACTGAAAATAGTTAAAATACCCCAAGCTACGAATTGAAAAGTTTACTATAAAAATAAAATAAAAACAAAGGATTCGTCAAACTACCTGCATATCTTGACCATTAATTGACGGAAAATTTATAATGCATGGCCTGTTCAAAAGAAAAGGTGAATTTTTGAATTTTCGCGGGCTGTGTACATTCGATTATCGATTTTTTTTCTGTTGTGTTGGTACACATATGTTTATCATATGTTAGCATTATCAGCCATTTTGGATTGATGGTTTGTTTTTGTTTTTGTTTATTTTTTTCAAAAGTAAAAAATCGAAGAACACAAAAAACGTGACTAACCTTTCCTGTTGTCAAAAACAAACCACTAATCCAAAATGGCTGATAATGCTAACATACGAAAAACATATTTGTACCAAAATAACAAAAAAAAACCATTATCGAATGTACACAGCCCGCGAAAATTCAAAATTCTCCTTTTCTTTTGAACAGGCCTCGAAGATAATAAGAGAAGTATTACGATTCATTTAAAAAAAAAATTGAGCGTTCACTTACCTATTTCATTTGTAGTTTATTTTAAGAAATCAAAAAAAACGGTCAACGAAAAATTCACGTATGGTACGAAAAATGCTTCTAGCACCTGACATATTTTTATTCCCAGGTTGTTCCTGGAAAACTAAGACAACCTGAAACCACTTATAAGCAGTGGTGGCTCGTGAATTTTTGGGGTGCTAGAGTGGTCTCGTACTAGCGTCCGTGGACCAGTGGTAAGACGCTTCACAACGGATCCAAAGGCCGCGGGTTGAAACCCGGCGTGCGCAAATGCATTTTATTTAATTAACATGTTTCATAACACATTATTTTCAAATAAAATAACATATAATATATTTGCGGCACATTCCAGAAGTGTGAGACTCTAAATCGCCCTGGTGAAAGACCTCCATTCAGAATCGAAACGTGACTTGAAATAGCTTTAGCTGTGTTTGGTTTTCAGATCTGAATAGCCAGATACTTCTCAACCTCTTTCTTCTCCATATTATTCCCTTCCTACCTACCTTAAGCCTCACAACATACCCCAATTAGGGATGCAATAGCATCACTGGCTCCAGATGGCTGGGAACAGTTGGGACTCTTACTCTCTCGTGCAGTATAAACTACAACATATATTTTTTTTAAATCTGTGTCTTAGGGAAATAATATATTGTTGTACCCTGCTTTCGATGATATTCTTCACATTTTGTGGGCTAAGATTTTGTTTCTTTTGGCTGGCCCCAAGTGTCCATATCTCCACATCGCATACAAATATGTTATTATATTCAGTAATGCGTAGGGGGATTGAATTTTTACAGATATTACCATCCATCTTTGGTTAATTTCATTTGAGCGTGACAAAGGTGTCTTCAAAGTAAAACACCTAATTAAATAGAAGGAAAATTATTAGGGCGCCCGCGTTCCTCGTCGTCTCAGCCGTAAAATGAGTTACAACAATCTTTTCAGAGCTATAAATATTAGGTATATTCGAGGCAGCATGGCTGCGAAGTTGCCAGCTTATAAATACCACGAATGCCTTACAGCAGAACTGGTGTCTTTGATACGGGGCGGATGAAATTATATATAAGAGATTTACGTCTATATAAGGGAGTAACGTATTTTATTCGGGGTAGATGTGTAAGAACCCGCGAACCTGAAAGAATTTTTACGGAAAGGCAATACTTTTTGATTGATTTATTTCGATGAAAGAACGCAATATGTTGTACCGATTTTTCAATTTTATTTTTTATATGAATACCGCTCAAGAATCCCAACTGTCGGGACGCAGTGGGACGATGTCATTCCCGTTTGGGGTGTATTGTGAGGCTGAAGGGAGTAGGGAAAGGAAAGAAATATGAAAAATAAAAAAGAAAGGCAAGATACTTCTAGAGCCAGTTGAACTATGGCATCCCCAATTGAAGCACATTGTGAGGTTGAAAGGTCGTAGGGAAGAGATGGGAACGAGGAAGGTTGAAAAGTGCCATTTTAAGCAACGTCTCGTTTTTTAATGGTGATCTTTCTTTCACTCGGGTGATATAGAGGAGAGTACCTACCACTCTGAAACGTTCCACAAATATCACACTTTTTTTTCATTTGATGTGAAATAACACATAATATACATAATTTTTAAACAAAATTTAATTGTACGGATTTGAATCCGGGACCTCTGGATCGCCGTCGGGTGACTTAACCGTTCTACTGTGGAGGTCATCTATTATCTATTTCGAAATTTCTAAATATTTATATTTCTAAATGTATTAAATAAGATAATATTCTGATACCAATTGAGTTGACGGATGCTGAACTCTGGCGCGATTAATATTGCATTTAATACGATAGTTTTATAAGAACCCTCGAACCTGAAATATATTTTATGGAAACTTCTCAGGTGTAGAAATGTTTTTTTTTACACCAATTTAGATGAGCGGCTATTGACCGTTTTGAAGAAAAATAGAGCATTTTGTTTTAAGGCCATAATTATTATGATCTCTTTTCGAAAAATTAAACCGTACAAAATGAAACGTCTGTGTCTAACTTGTTGCACCTCACCATGAATAAATATTGTAAGTAATGAGAAAATTAAGGGTGAATGCAGGAAACTCCATTAATGGAGGACTGAACGCTGTTGACGCTAATAAAAACATGTCAAAAGAAACGAAGCTAGCAGTCCACAATGGAGTGCTTATACTATCCCTAATATATGGCAGTGAGGCATGGAACTGATAGAGGAAGGATGAAACGATGACTATATGTGCGGAAAAACCATGTATGACCATGTTAAAAATGAATGCAAGGCGTGGTGAATAAGACCAAGAAAGGGTCGCTTAAATGATTTGGTTATGTAGAGAAAATGAACGAAAAAAAGAGTGTGACAGAATTAGCACAGGAACGACATGGCACGATCAAGTGAATCAAATACTTGAGTCGGGCCATGCAAAGAGTCAGAAAAACAGAAGAGTATGTATGAGACGGTGTATGAATGTGAATGAAGCAAAGAGTGTGTGAAGACAGAGTTGTATCGCGGTCCGTGCGAAGAAAAGGCGTGATGGTTAGTTATTTAGAGAAAATTACTAGTAACGTTTTAAACCTCTAGAATGCCAAGAAAGTTGACGCATATAAATATATGGGTTATGGTTTGCCCCCCAAAACACCCACAGGTGTTTTCCTAGAAACTTGCGTGACACGTTCGCCCACCCAGTTGATAAAATTTTCCCCTTGGCATTTTGACCAATGCACGTGTCGAATTAGCTTTCCATGACAAGTGGAAAATTTATAGCCGTGATACATACGTTATGTAAAAGACTAACCAACACAGAGAAAAAAAATCAGCACAACTTCTGGCAAACGTTTTTTTTTTCGGTAATACCCACTTTATATGACTCTGCTCACTTATTTGATAAAGGTACTGATTATACGTCTTCCAGGGACATCTCTGAGTCCCTTTTCATCCACTTATACGTCTTCTCCTGATACTTCTTCCTAGGACGTGTGAGGTTGAAGGTAGTGGGGAAGGTAAAAAGATGGGAAAGAAAAAGGTTGGGAAATACCTGGTTATTCAGATCTGGTCACCAAACATGGCTTAAGCCATTTCAAGCAATTTTTTGATTCTGAATGGTGGTCTTTCACCAGGGCAATACAACTCTGAAACGTGCCGCAAATATATTATCTATAATTTTATATGTGACACATATTAATTAAATAAAATGTATTTGCGCTCGCCGAGCTTGAACCTGCGACCTCTGGATTCGTAGTCGAGCGTCTTACCACTCGACCACGGAGACTGTCAAACAACTCCTGGCAAACAAGAGTAGTGCATTGTAGGCTGTCTTTCAGCCTGACTGCCTTGGCGCAGCAATGGTCAAACCGCGTCTTTGTTCATGCTCCAGAGGATTTGATGTAGGAGATAATGTAGTCATCCACCGCTGATGTGATGACCTCTTCCTTTTCACGTAAGCATATGATAAGTTCTCAAAGCTAAAACAAACCGCAGTACAGGAAAAGGCGCTAAAGAATCATCGCATTCTTTCCGATTTCGCTGTCCTATAGTGTCATGTCTTTTTCTTGACCTGTTTGTCAGACTGATAGTTCATGGGGGATGGAACACGGGTTGAATCAGGTTGTGGCCAGTGGAGCCCAAAAGCGCTGTGACCTCAACAGGTCGAGCAAGTTAGCTCGGTCTGATAGGACCTCTGGTACTCTGGTCGGTAATTCTACTGGTTGGCCTAATCCACGAATAATAGCGAATGATGCCGACGATCTACGGGCAGAGTTTATTGCGCCCGAGAACCTTAACCACTGATTAGTATTTAGCGTAAGTCCCTCAGGACTGCCAACTAGATAAAGGGTAGCCGGGCAAGATAATGTTCCCAGTGTTGCCCGAGTATTTAGACAGCTCGGCAGTGGCTGATTCGGAAAGGTTTGGCGAGCGATATAGGCACGCATAGACTCTGATCGTGCCGATAAGATCTATGTGTGTGTGAGTACCCTTGCACTTATACGCTTGGCATTCTCAAAGCTTGCTAGCAGGTGATTTTAGCACAACTGTAAAACTAGACAACTTCTATTGGAATAAAAGTAGAGATGATCGATATCATAATTGGGTGTACCTGCGGTTCCAGTTACCGGTGACTGGTGAGGAACCGGTTGTTTATCCAGTTATTTTTGGAACCGGTTCCTGGTGCCAGAAAAGTTCCTCCAAGATTTTTTTTTATTGAGTTTATTTTTTATTGATATTTTTGACTGAGTCATTGAAATACTCGCTTGTACCTAGATTGCATGCAGTGAGTAATTCTCTCGTTGAAATAGTAGATATATTCAACTGCACTGAATCTAGTTACAAGAAGGCTATAATAGCATGCCTCTTTCAAAAATACTAGTGTTAATTTGCATTATAATATTTCTATTAACTTAATTATGTTTTTGGTTGCTAATCATTATTATTTTTTATGTCACTATTATTTTATGTTTTATAGCATATTTTATGTAAAAGCCCATGAGGGCAATATAATTAAATAAATAAATATTTTTTTTTTGTTCAGTTAGTGTGTTATAGTGTTAGTTGAAATCTTGTTTTAAGCCGGACAGTAAAATTATTAAAGATATTTCGTTTTCACTCTTATATTTTTACAGAAAAATAGTAACATTAATGGAAATATTGTAAAAAAATATTGTTTAATTCACCTTTTTAAATTTTGGTAAGTCTTGACGGCCTCCGTGATCGAGTGGTAAGACGCTCGACTACGAATCCATAGGTTGCGGATTCAAATCCGGGTTGCTCAAATATTTTTTTATCTAATGAATATGTGTCATAACACATTTAATTCATATAATGTATTATATTTTTGTCACCGTCCAGAGTGGTAAATACTCCAAGTATCGAGCCCTGGTGAGATCACTTTTCAGAATCAAAACGTTACTTGAAATGGCTTGGTGACCAGATCTGAATTTCCAGCGACATATCGCTTTGCGGGCAAAATGCGAGGCTTGGGGTCGAAAAAACTATGCCGTTTTCTCAGGCTCTATCGGATTAAATGAAGAAAACTTTTTGAATTATGTTAAGAAAGATAAAATAAGACGTTTAAATGAAAAAATGCCCCAAAAATAAAATTCGTTAAAAATACACCTCTTTGCAGGCAAAATACAAGGCTTGGGGTCGAAAAAAATTTGCTATTTTTAAATATAATATTTTTCAGGCTCTATCGGATGAAACGAAGCGAAATTTTGGAATTATATTAAGAATGATAGAAGTAAGAAGTTTAAATAAAAAAATCCTGCAAACATAAAATTCGTTAAAAATACACCACTTTGCGGGTAAAATGCGAGGCTTGGGGTCAAAAAAATTATGCCGTTTTCTCAGGCTCAAGGGGACGAAATTTAGTAAACTTTTAGAATTATGTTACGAATGATGGACTTAAGACGTTTGAATAAAAAAATCCACCAAAAATAAAATTTGTTACAAAAAACACTTATTTGCGGGCAAAATGCGAAGCTTGGGGTCGGAAATTAAATGCTGTTTTCTCAGGCTCTATGCAACCGAATGAAGTGAATCTTTAGAAAATTATCAAAAATAATAGACTTAAAACAGCCAAATGAAAAAAAAAAAAACATAAAAATTAGACGCATTTTTCTCAGGATCATGCCTTCGCTCTCTTGACGTTTTCCAAATGAAAGTACTCAAAATTAAAATACAACAATACTCTTGTCATGCAGTCTAGAACAGCTTGTTGTTACAGTTTAAGCCTTAAGGCATTAATCCATATACAACATATATTATAAAAAATATGATTTTACACTTAGAGTATATAGAGTCGTATCAATCCAAGGCAGTGTAGTCAGTTTTTGATGATTTTCACCTGACTCGGCAGACCTGGGCGTGGCTAAGACCAAAGTTAGGGTAAATATACATCCATTCACATCACATATTGACAATGTTTTTTTTTATTCGTATAACCACTTTTTCACAGTATTGATGTCAACAAAAGTATAGCATCTAACCTAAAAAACCGTTTAGTTGTGTCAAGTTTAGTGGAATAATAAAAAATGTAGGCGGAGTCCCGCGGTGATCCAGGAGCCCAAGATCATTTGTGACAGTACGTAGAAGCGGAGTATTATATTTGTTGATCAGAAAAATAATATTCCGCCATGTCAGTCAAATACATATTTTATTAAATAGATTTTTTTTCTGTGTTATTGCACATATTTTACATGAAGGGTATTTGCGTCATGTTCCAGAGTGGTAAATACTAAGTATCGCCCTGGTGAAAGACCACCATTCAGAAACGAAGCGTTGCTTAAAATAGCTTTAGCCGTGTTTGGTGACCAGAAGTGAATAGCTAGGTACTTCCCAACCTTCCTCTTTTCCGTCACCTTTTTTTTCCCACGACCCTAATCTTCATATCTTTCCTCAAATCTAGAGGCCTTAGTCCCACTGGCCTCAGGCGGTAGTTATATTGTAGAAGCAATTATATTATAGAAGAGTATTGATGAGACGATGTATGAATATGAATGAAGCAAGGAGTGTGTGCCAAGACAGAGTTGTAAAGCGATTCTTTATTTTTTCTTAACCCTGCGGGGAAACGGCGTGATGGTTGGGTAGTTAGTTGGTTATCTGGTGGTATTGAAATTTCAGCTTTTCATTTTAACGTAAAAACAGTAATCTAGGTCTATTACGAACAGAGGCGTGTACAGAGTTTTTGATCAGGGTAGGCCATAGGAAAAACAGCGGATAAATTTATAATACAGATAGGTACCAACGGATGTCACTGATTGCTATTGGGTTTGTTTTGTGAAAGCACTGCCTTAAACACTAACAAATATACCAACACGAACGAGCCACTTAAACGAGCAACCGCTTACAGAATGCATATTTTCTTTAGTCTAGTGAACATAGAATAATCTACTCTGACGTCGGCGGAGTTAGGGCATGTGTAGTTACTGCTTTTGACACGTTATAGTTGGAAGGTCGGTGGGGCGCTTGCGGCGGTGCGATTGGCTAAATTTTAGAAAGCACACATTTTAGAAAATGTGGATTTATTTTTTGCAATAATTTCATGTTGTTTATTACAATATTATACATATTTGTATGCGAGTACGGCAAGGTAGGCAGTGCTTATGTGCCTTTATGGAGTGCACGCCTCTGATTATGAACGATCTGGTTTCAAAGGACACTCCCCAACTTGTAAACCCATTTTAAGGAATGGATTGGAATGAATTAACGTTTAACAGTTTTTTTTCCATAAATAAATAGAAAAATCTGCTTATAAGCCAATATATTTCTTCCATTATTAGATTCCTGTCAACATTTTCTCGATGTGTTGTTATTTTTAATAAAAAGCAATTGAAGAACTGAACCGGATAATGCGTATTAATTCAACCATACAAAACGTGGAAACTCAGGGCATCCTGTAAAAAATGTAAAAATAGAAATTAGAATGGTCGATAAATTATGTGGTTTTGTAAATGTAAAGTTGTTGTTTGGTATTTTTTTAGTAATCCATCCTCATCCGACTGACATTTATAAGACGGGTTAGCGTTTTTGTAGAGCTTTTATAGCTTAATTATTTTGAGTAAATTTTTCAGAAATATGATGAAATCCTAGAGATGAATAGTTATAAATTAAATTCTGATTGATTGTTTTTCTGCTTTAGGCATAGTTTTTAGATTCCTTGACATAACTTAACGCGTTTTTTTGTTGTTGTTGTTGGAACGTAAGTAAGGGTTTGCACTGAAATAAAAATGAGAAATTAAATTAAATCACAAGATATCAATTTTTCATTGAATAATTATTGTTATTTTATTCTAAGTAAATTTAAAATTTATTCAATTTAATTTAATATAAAAATATTATTCTACTTTTGAATTTTATTATTTTTTTGATTTTTATTTAATGAGTTTTTTAAAAAGATTATGCAAAAAGCATATATTGACAAAATTATATATGTCAAACAATTTAAACAAAAACAAAAAACATGTAGGTAACAATTAAAGACCCCTCAGCAAGAACCTGTTAACTAACATTTTTGTAAAAAAATAGTTAGTATTCTCACCAAACTAATTCTGGTACGCTCTATCCAATGAACACACTTTCAGATCATGAAAAGGGCACGAACATGAAAAATCAAAGAGTTGAACATGTTAACTGCAAATTTTGTTATAAGTGTAGAATATTTTAATGTCAAGGACATGTTATCTACAATAATAACACTGTTTTGCAGAAATGCTAAATTATATATTAAATTTAGTATATTAGCTATAACATTCATGAAAAATGGTTCGTAGATTTCTGATGGTACACACTTTTATTTAACAAAACTAAATATCTCAGAAAATTACTTAACAGTTAGTTAACAAGTTCTTGCCGTGGGGCCTTCGATTACATATACTAAAAAGATGAACTTAAACAAAAAATGTATTTTTAAAATTAAAACACAAAATACCAACCAAACGGTAATTTGTAGGATATATATAAAAGTGGTGTAAAACTAAGTAATTATATATGGTGGAACCTCGGTTTACGGCCATAATTCGTTCTGGAAAGGTCGTTATTCAAATCACCCGTATATCAGAGCTTATTTCCCCATAAGAAATTGTGGGAATTACGATGATTCGTTCCAATTTTGAAAAATATTAACATACAAATGATTTACACAAAACAAATTTTGCATATAGTGAATATCATACAAGAGTCCCAACTGCTCCTAAACATCTAGAGCTAGTGAGAATATGACATCCCCAATGAGGGTGTGTTGTGAGGTTGAAGGTAGTGGGGAGGAGAAGGAGATGGGAAAGAGGAAGGTTTGGAAGTTCCTGTTATTTATATAAATATATATTTAAATATAAAAAAATAACAAAAAAATTTCGAAGATTCAAATTCGACCTTGTCCTTTTCTCGCTCAAATCAATAAGTAAGCGTAAGACAAAATGCTATTTCTCGGTGATTTTTGTCAAGGACGTCACTGTTAGAAGTATGTAAATATGTACCAATACACACAATCTTAAGTGTGTGTTGCTTATTTATTTAACAATTTTCAGACAAAATTTATTTCTATCAAATTATAGTATTGGAATAGTTTTGCTGTGTGTTTTATTTAAAGTCAAATAACAAGTACAAAATATGCTCTATGCAAACAATGCATCTGTGTGTGACTGTGTTTGAAAAAACTCTAGCTACAATACGTTTACCAGTGTGGTAGATACTCTAAGTAAGATCTCCTGGTGAAAAACCTCCATTCACAATAGAAAGGACGCTGTAAATGTCACTAACCATCCTTAGTGAATAGCTAGTTACTTTTCAATCTATTTTGCTACTTTTCATTCTCTTTACCCTTCATTCTTGCAACGTACACCAACTCTGGGATGCCATAGTCCTACTGGCTCAGGAAAGTTAGGAGTCTAATAGATAATAATAATAATATTTGGATACTTTGTATAGCGCCGTTTTTGTGAAAAATCACCTCAAGGGCGCTGTACAAATCTTAATTTCTAGTTGATATTTATTCCTAGTTTATATAAATATACAGCAACATACTTACCTGGCAGGTCTCTTCTGGCGAGACACAATCACTTTATCACAAACACTTAAAATTTAGCTGAATTTTACAAAAATTTATATATAAACATATTTTACTTTTTATTTTTATTTTTAATTTTAATTTTTAAATTTTTTATAATTTTTAATTTTTAATTCTTTATTCTTTTATTTTTAATTTTTAATTCTTTATTCTTTTAGTTTTAATTTTTAATTTATTTTTTTTTTACTTTTTATTTTATATTTTTGTTTGAAATGACATACAAAATAATAAATCAGAATACTCTTGATTTGAACAAGCCGAACATAATTGAAATGTACCTTGAAATAGCTTTAACCATGTTTATTGATAAGATCTGAATATTCGAGTTCTTTTCCACTTTCCTCTTCTTAATCTTCTTACCTTTGTCACTCCCTTCAGTCCAGAACATACCTCATTTTAGGATGCCATAGTCCTGCTGGCTCCGGACAGTTGAGACTCTTGTGCGGTATTCACCCAAAAAACCACTCGTAACGACCGTGAAACGCTGATTACTTAACTGCGCTAACTTACGCGGAACGTGAGTTAATAATAAATTAACACATTACAAACACGCCCCATTGAATCCGTGAATTACGAGTAAGGTAAAGAAAGGGAAGATTTGACGCTCAAGTCATTAAGGGCGTACGTGCGCCTGGGAAATTCAATATTTACCATTTCCTCGCCTTGGGACCGTCAATAATGGAAAATGTACATAATATGAGCGACTCTAATAAGTTCTCGCTACGTAGGTACTTCGAGAAGACGAAGAAACGGAATAATTTATATATGTCGTCAGCGCATGTAATATGTTTGTGCCACTGCACAGATAATCCCTAGCATTGTGATCTACAACAATTTGAAATAAAAACTTTTGTCACATAGTAACACGAGACCTTGGAGTTAGAATATACATGTACATGGAGAAAGAACTAAATATTTTTAACCAACCAACACAAATTTGCGATAAATCACTTTCTCAGGGTTTTTAAATCTTACACCATGAGAGAAAAAGAAACAAGAAAAGTCATCACATAATATTGCAGTATGTATGTCAGAATGTTATGTCAGAATGTTATGTCAGAATGTTCTCAAAATGTTATGTCAGAATGTTATGTCAGAATGTTATGTCAGAATGTTATGTCAGAATGTTCTCCGTCCGCGCTTACTTCACATCATCGAGTCGTATAATTTACGTCAACGGACTTCGAGGTTATTTCTTATATTTGTGTTTAATAAAAAAACTTGCAGGGGTTAAACAAATAAATTAAGCATGATGGTGATATGTGCTATGCAAAAATGTTCCAATAAGGCCAAACAAAGATTATAAAACATCACTTTTCGGTGGTATTTCATTTATGATGAACTTTAGAATTTTCACATTTTTAATGATATAAAGATATAAAATCAACAAAGAGCTTTAATTATCATTTTGGAAACTTTCTGTTTTGGTGTTTGTGTGATATTTTGACTTTATAAATCATTTTAATGGTGTATCGATACTGTTTTGTTTAATGGGTTTATTAAAAATGTCCAATTTCCATATGGGCTGTAACTAATAGGCTATCAAACATTCTTTAACTTTAAAATATCTTTGTCTCTTTCTATCGAGTCAGTACAATGTAAGCCGTTCTGACTACACTGTTTCGCAAAGGTACCATTCCATATATTCTTACTCCAAGCCTTAGACAGACAGCGAAAGTGATTTTCTGTTAAAGAAAGAATTTCAACTTTTGAAAATGTTTCATAAAAAAAATGAGCTTACTTTTGGCATACGGACACGCCCACAAAACACTTCTATTGACTTATCTCAACAGTGGTCTGTAAACAAATGTTTCGTTTGTTTGCCTGCCACAGCAGAAGTGGTTCGTCTCTTCGAAAAAACAAAAGGAAAGTGTCCCTTTAATTTTGACTTTGTTTTTGTTGTTTTCCCAAAGTTCAGACTTTAATATTCAAGAGATAGAATTACGTAATTTGAAATACTCCTGCTTCATAAATATAAACTGCTGGCTGTACCCGGTCTCGCACGAGTTCTAAAACTCCCTCAATCGATTGAAAAAAAAGAGAATAATTTACAGCAGAACCAAACACTCGTATACCGATGCAAATTTCTCGACAACAAAATCGTGTTAACTAGGAAAATCCATTCTTAGACTTAAAAATATTTACAAAATAAATTACTTAATTTTCTATTTCAAAATATTTGTAAACGAATTTAATAATTGTTATAATTTAGTAGAAAGAAATCACTTTATGGTTTGACATATTTGATGAAAATAAAATAATAAATTAGTACAAGTTTAATATTGTACCCTGATGATGCTTAGGCTAAGCGAAACCGGTCGGTCATTAACGTTTTAAAAAATCTGCGGTCTTAAACAAAGTTATTATTTCATTTTCATTATTGATTATCAATTACTGGAATCACTTTCGCCTCTTTTTCAGAATTTTGCGGAAATGTGAAATTGCATAGTTGTTGAATTTAAATTCATCGCTCGAATAGCTACAACCATAGTCGGATGCAGTGGCGGATCGTAAATTTCTAGAATGCTAAGATTGAAAAAAAAACGACATCAATGATTTTTGATTTTTAAAAATAATAAATACCGCACAGGATTAAAGTCCCAACGGCTATGTTGTGAGGCTGAAAACAGTGGGGAGGGAAATGAGATGAATGCGAGGAAGGATGTGAACTACCTGGCTATTCAGATCTGGTCACCACACACGACTAAAACGGCTTAAGTATTTGATATTAAGTGTTTTTTTTTGACGGCCTCCATGGTCGAGTGGTAAGACGCTCGACTACGAATCCAAAGGTCACGGGTTCAATCCCGGCGTGCGCCAATAACTTTTATTTAATTAATATGTGTCATAACACATTTAATCAATATGAAAATAATAAAAGTATATTTGCGGCACGTTCCAGAGTTGTAGATACTCTAAGTATCGCCCTGGTGAAAGACCACCATTCAGAATCGAAAAGTTGCTTGAAATGGCTTTGGCCGTGTTTGGTGACCAGATCTGAATAGCCAGGTACATCCCAACCTTCCTCTTACCAATCTCCTTTCCCTCCCCACTTCCTTCAGCCTCACAACATACCCTATTTAGGGATGCCACAGTCTCACTGGCTCTAGACGGTTGGGAGCAGTTTAGACTCCTGTGCGGTATTCATATAAAAAAAAAAAAATTTGATTCGCAATTTTTTTGTGAATTTCATACTCAGATAAAAAACTCATTTCAAATACATCGTCAATCGTCATTTTCATCTTTGTGATTTTATTTATGTGATTGGAAGTTACTGCCCGTCTTCGCCTGGTTTTCCCCGATTTATCATTTTTATTTTACTTGACTTTTGAATTGATGGGAATATATGCAACAGTATACTTATTAGAGAACTTCTTTAGTAAAAGGAGAAATTCTTATACAAAATGTTCAGATGTTTGTATTTATCCATATTCTCGTGTATCAGAGTCTTTTATCATTCCTTAGACCTTTATTTGGGGACTATGGCATCCCTAATTGGGGTATGTTGTGAAGATGAAGTTAGTGAGAAGGGAAGGAGATGGAGAAGAGAAAGATTGGCAAGTACCTGGCTATTCAGATCTGGTCATCAAACGCAGCTATAGTAATTTTAAGCAACGTTTCGATTCTGATGATTTTAATAATACCAATTTTTTAACTTTATTCCACAAATTTTTATTTAAGAGCTGACCGGTTTCAACTTATGACAGGCATCTTTTCTGAATAAAAACAAGTTTTTTTGTTTTTTGTTTTACATGATTACCGCACAAGAGTCTCAACTGCTCCCAACCGTCTAAAGTCAGTGAGACTATGGCATCCCCGATAAGGGTATGTTGTGAGGGTGAAGGTAGTGGGGAGGGGAAGGAGATGAGGAAGGGAAAGGTTGGGAAACACCTGGCTATTCAGATCTGGTCACCAAACACGGCTAAAGCCATTTCAAGCAACGTTTCAATTCTGAACGGTGGTCTTTCACCAGGGCGATACTTGGAGTATCTTCCACTCTGGAACGTGCCGCAAATATACTTTATATTATCTTCTATGAATTAAATGTGTTATGATACATTTTAATTAAGTAAAAGATATTTGCGCACCACGGGCTTTAAACTGCGATCTCTGGATTCGAAGGCGAGTTTCCCACCGCTCGACTACGAAGGCCGTCAAAGTTAGCGAGTCCTACGGCTTTCAAAGGAGAGAAGAACCCTAAAAGTTAGCCCATTATTACTGTTGTGAATAGAACCCACAATGTCTAGCATTTAAGTCAAATGTATTCAGGTCTAAGAACAATATTTTTAAATTTCGTGGAAAGCAATTACTTTGTTGTTTGACGTACTTAAGGAAATGAAAAAATAATTTTATGTAAGACCACGGATATTATTTTAATTTTTATGACCGACCGGTTTCACTAAGCATAAGCGAATCATTAGCGTACAAAATTAAACTAGTTAAGTTTCGTACCCTGATGATGCTTATGCCAAGCAAACCGTTCGGTCATACAAAAATGAATAATATTCGTGGTTTTATACAAAGTACTTTATTATTATTTCTTTCCCTTATTTTAATTTAATCATGGTGTTTGAAAAAAATTATTTCAAGATTTTATAAATTCTTCCGATTGTGTATTTAAGTTAACACTTATGTTACTATGAGCTACGTATCATGAATTTTGTACAGCTCTTTTTGACGGTATTTATTTGGTCAATCCATCAAATTGAAAAACATTGACTTTTCCGCTTCGATAAATCCAGTTAACTATAAAAAATACGACAGTAAACCTGAGGCAGAAGGTAGTGGGGAAGGGAAGGAGATGAAAAAGAGGCTGGTCGGGAAGAACCTGGCTATGCAGATCTGATTTGACTGTCTGAAGACATTTTGTCCGTTTTAATTTGATAAATAAATGTACCGTTTCTACATGCATTTGATGTGGGTAACGTTCGCTTCTTTCATTAAATTGTTTTCTAAAAATAAATAAATAATTTATAATTTTTTCCCGTAAAGGTTGACAAAAACAGACAAAAAAGCTTCTACAAAACACTCCAGACATTTGACTTGAACATAGAAATGTTTTGTCTAGCAATGTCACCTTATTTAAGTACTTTGGTCTAAAAATGGAAAAAACCTTACGAAAAAATCTCGTTTTAAAATTATTTTGTTTAGAAATCAATTTTTAAATTCCACGGAAACGCAATGATTTTTTCAGTGGTCTGGTGTGCACAGCGCCGTTGAATAAAAAGTATGTCATCTCGAATTTTCTACTAAATCGTCAGTAGCAAAGCCGTTGACTGCACATATAAGTTTGTATATCTGTGCTTGTTGTCACAAACCGAGCTCGTCCGAGTATCTATTACACTATCTTGGTACCACTTTTTATTATTTAAAACCTGAAAAATGTGGAACAAATAATGTGCTATCTATATTTTCGTAGACAGCAATCACTTTGTGCTTAAACATATTTGATAAAAAATGTTAAAATACTGGTTTTGCTTAGCCCGAGCATCATCAGGGTACAAAATCAAAGTAAACAAAAAATACATAGTGTATAAATACATAATATATATATACACTCAAAGGGAGAACACAATATAAAATAAAATAAAGCAACAGTGAGAAAACAATAGAATAACATTAAAATTATAACAAAGCAACAGAGAGAAAGAGACAGATAATATGAAATGAAAGAGGCAAAACGTCAACTGAGAAGGTTATTAAAGAACATTGGGAAACTTTATAAGTTTACAAAGTAATTACTTGTACGAAGTTATTTTTTATTAAATATGATATCTCATTCTTTGACAGTCATATGAATTTTTCAAAGCTCCATATCATGAAGAAAAAAAACGATGTATACTGAAAATATTTTTTTATACGGTTTGAAATGTATAATAAATTCAAACAAATAAAAATGGCAGAGTTCATAAAACCACAGTTCACTGTTCACCAGTCGTATTGAGACTTTGTTTTTCGCTTTTTATTTATGGTATCGGTTAATAAAAGTTTGCCCTCTGGTAATAGCTATTAACAAAAATACTTCAATGAAATTACACTACACGCCCTGACTAACGGACTAACAAAACGCGTTGAATTTACAATTTATTCCAAGTATCGATTTATTTTCCAGCCATTATCAGTTTACATTCGGTATTAGGGTTAGACACATTATTACTTCGAAAAGCTTACACTCTTCATCTGGCTCTCGAATCGCAATTCGAATAATTTATCGTGACCTTAAAAGTTTATCCGAAGTCATACACATACATCTAACATCTGTACGTAGGTACCATGGAAGGAACAGCCCTTTGCAGTGATTCTAAACATTGGGGAACATTGATGCAGTGGCGATAAACCTTCCTTATTGCAGGTAAAGTACCGCATGATGCAAATTTGGTGTAAACACAGGGGAAATTATACGAATTAGCAGGTCATGTAAGGAGTAAAACACTTTTTGTGTTTGGACTAAAGAAAGATATGAGGTATTAAAATTATTGAAGCATAAAGGGTCAGCACCCAAAAATACGCACTTTTTGGCTTTCTAGTACAAACCATAATACAAAATATTATTGTGCTTATTTTATACGGGTAGTTAAAAACATCTCTAAGGTTTCCGGTGAATACAATTCTAAAACAGTAATCTTTTAAATTATTTATGAAATGCATACTAGAATTTTAGGTAAAACGTTTAAAAATGCCTTTGCTGGTTTGTAAACTTTACTTTTTACTGATATTTTATTATGTTTTTTATCGAATTTCAAGGATAAGGGTAAAAAATTGTATTCACTGGAAACCTCAGACCTGTTTCTAAATACCCATATAAAATTCACAGATAAATCATATGTAGTATTGCCTGCATTAGAATGCTAGAATGTAACGTTTAGCATAATTCTTGAGTGATAACCGTTAACCTCTAGTATACCGGTACTATAGTCACCGGGCATTCATAATTATCTTTTCAGGAGTTTTGATCTTTTTAAACCTGTTGTTGGCATATTTATATGATCCGAAATTGCTTGCCAACAAAATAATCAAGTCATAAAGATATTTTGCATTGCGTTACGTTTGGTACAAGTCAAGTAATAAATATTTGAAGTTTGCTTTTCTTTTACACTAACTCCATACAGAAGGTCTTGAGGTAAATAATTTTCAACAAAACCAATGTCATCTTGTGTGAAGGATCGTTTTGAAGCAACGAAGGAGTGAACCTGGGTCTGGAAGAGGCCCATGTCAAAGGAGGAAGGAAATACAGAGGCTGGAAAATCGTTCCACGGCCGAGCTATTAAACATACGAACGAGTCGTAAAAGTGACCCGTTTTCTCGCACTGCATGTCAATCATCTACAAATGTTGGGTTTACAAATTACGTCAGTGCGGTAGAAATAATATATTTTTCAAAGTGACATTTCTATTTGTTTTTACAGGAAAACTTTATGCGATTTTATTTTTATTTGGAAGGAAAATTAATTCAGCCACACGGAAATACAATAATTCACATTTTTTAATCAACATTTTTTTTGTGACAATAGAAAAAAAAATTCTTCAAAAATAATAGCTATTCCAGAAAAACCGCTTATACCATTGCTATAGAGTTTAAAAAAAACGTAAACACATTATCTGAGACGATAGCGTAATTGAAAAAATATAATTTTTTAAAACACAAGTGAGTTTTTACGAAATTACAGTCAGCAAGGTAGGATGGAAATTGTACCTTGCGAGAATCTGGCATTCCAGAGGCTAAAGGGATCTGCGCGGCAATTGGAAGCATTGTAGAAATCGATAGTAGCGATAAACCTTTGTGAATGTACATAAAATACCGAATAAATTAAGGTCAGCCTTTTGCAGCGATTAGAAATATTGGGGAAACACCGATGCAGTGACGATAAACCTTCCTTAGTGTACTTAAAGTGATGCTTAATGAGAAATGTTGTGTTTTATGTAAAAATAGGAGTAAAGTTTCAAATTGATGATGTGATAAATCATTATGGGAATTTGTGCAGTGGTGATTACCTTCATCGACATACGCAGAATACTTTAAGGTGCGAAGTGTTGTATTGAGTGTAAAAATATAAAGGAAATATTACGAATAAATAGGTACCGCGGAGTGTAAACTATTGAGTGTTGAAATGTTTAGAGAATAAAAGAGGCAGCCCTGTACAATAATTGGAAACATTAGCTCGAAATTTAAGAGTCTATTCAGTGGTAAAAAAACTTTCACTAATTTAAGGAAGGTGTGATTTGTGATGTATCGCTTGATGTAAAATATTGTGTTTAGTGTAAAAACAGAAGGAAGGTGCTTCAAATAAGTACCGTTTTATGCATTATTAAATTTTGTACAAATACGAAATATTTTATGAACCGACCAAAGTGTTTTTTTTAAGAACATTACCGGGTTACGGATAACCAGAAAATATTTGAAAAACTCTTACTACCAATATAATAATAAGAAAATGTTGCTTGTGCAATGATGGACGACTTAGCTACCAGAAGAATTTAACGCGGAATCCGACGCGTTTGTCCACTCAGCTAATAATTTGTTTCACTTGATCGTGCCATGTCCTTTCGGTGCCTTCTTTGTTTCTTCTCTGAAAGAAAATATATTTTGACTTAATTTTACAAATGGTTTTGTTACACCGCGTATGCAACGGATCAATAAATGTGCTGTTTCAGAGGCAATCTACAGAAACCTAACGCAGACCGGCTGTTTGCCGTTGTGTAATTAATTGTTCAGTTTATATTGAAGGCAGTGCAGCAGAAGCTCTGCCAAAACCACTATGTTTTATTTAATGCCACCACACGAGCGGCGAAGGCAATACATTTAGGAACTACGGCTCCTGGGAAACATGCCTGTACCTCTACATCTTACCATACATAGAAGAAAGACGCAAAATGTAACGAACTGATATGGAGTACCAACTGATTTCCTTAAGTACGTACCGTAGTTTGGTCAATTTACTCAGAATTTAACGAATAAAAAGCTGCAAGAGCATTTACCATAGCATTAATATATATTTAACCCTTAATTGAAATGAAGGATTCTTTTACAGTATATCGTTTGCTGAAGTTTGCTGGACCACTTTTATTAATAATATTTTCGTAATATATTTCGACTCAGTTCAATATTTGGGGAAATGGATAGGAATTTCACCCAGTACCACTTTTTCTTGGGTTTTTTAATTAAATATATGATTAAAAATAGTATTAAGGATATAGGTGATCTACTTTTAACACAACAGTACACCATATTTATCATTTAAAATGAACAAGCTTCAAATTCCATATAACACACATGAGGGTACCTGGGTACTCGTTCAGTCATCAGAAGTTGTAAATTATATAAACATATACCACCTATAACATACCACTCTCGACATCTCCAACGGTTATGTTCAATTTTCACTATTGTGGAGAAGTCAAAAAGTTTCAACCAGTTAGACTTACTGCAACATGAAAAAAATCTTTGTTGAAAACCGAAAAGGGTACCCGGGTACCCTTTCAGTCACATAAAGGTTAAAACAAAAATGTATTCTGTAATGTTTGATTGAATTCACCAGAAGTACAGAAAAATATTAAGCTATCTTTAAGCACTCTGACATGCTCACAACAAACTTTTACCATTTTTCCTATACTAATAATATCATTTTGTATAATAATATGTTTTGTTACATTTTGTCAATCAACTAACGTTTTTTTTCAATATGGGCTTATTATCGTTACCCAAATTCTCAATCACAGAAAATATCACAATATTAAAATATCAAAAATTATATTGAAATCACTAATCACCTTACTTATAAACGAGGTGTAAATGTTACGCGTGGTGTAAGGTCAGAATAGCGAAAAACTTGACTTATAACCACGGCTTATGTGTCTAATTTAATGGCTTACGTCTGGTGTAATTAAACCAACGCTGAACCGGCGCGTTAAATTTTAGTAAGCAAGTCGGATACTGTCTCCAACTAATGTAAGTCGAATGGTATGGCGATATACGACATCAGGCAGTGAAAGAGAGACATATCACACGCCTCTAGTAATATTTGATTGGTTATCTCTTGGCTTTGTAGTCAAAAAGTGTGATGTTATTGGGCGACACTAGTTTTCTTTAAAATCGACGTGGAACGCATTTCCATCGTGTATTATCTGTTAAGGTTGACTTTTACCATAAAATACGGGAAAAAATCTGTTTTTATGTTAATTGTTTTAATGAAGTTAAAATAAGGGAAGATTCTTAAATGAAACATACTTCAAATAATATCAGAAGAAACACTAAATACATTCAGAATAACTTCAAATAAAACAAAAAAACGATGCCTGTGATGGGTTAATTCAGGTGTGTTCAATTTTATTTTTATTATCAACACAATACGAATACATTTTTCCATGCGTAGTTAAATTAATTGACTCTCAACGCTATTTTAGTATTTCATGCCTCAAGGAATCCAATGGTTCGGAGATGAAGAAGCCATCAAGCAAGGTTTTAAAAGGTGGGTTGCTATTAAAGGTACCCTCGCATATTGTTTGTTGAACGGAAAATTTGAAAATCTAATGAAGCAAGATCAGAAAAAAGGACAGATATGCTACAAAATGAATAAAAATAAACTAAATACTTTTTAAATAATGATAACTAAGCAATAATAATTGTAAAAAAAATCAAAAAGTGTTGAACCATCTGGTGAAAAACTAGCATTCAGAACATCGCTTAAAATGGCAATAATCATTTTGAATGACCAGACTTGAATAGCCAGGAAACTTCCGACCTTCCTCTTTCCATCTCCACTCCCTTCAGCCTAATAATAATAACAATGAAATTAAATAGCGCAGTTTTGCGATATTTCACCTCACCTTTCATACTTAATTAACTAAGCTAATAACATAAAAAGGAGAAAATAATATTTCATATAATATGTTTAAAATAAGAGATTGTATGAGACGATGTATGAATATGAACGAAGCAAGGAGTGTGTGCCAAGACAGAGTTGTATGGCAGTCCGTCCGCTCTGCCTACCCTTGGCGTAAACGGCGTGATAGTTAGTGAGTTAGTTAGTTATATGTATACAAATTAAGACTATGTAAAATCACGATCATTATCATTAATCAAGAGAGAAAATGGTTCAGATATGGGTATAACAGTGCATGTGTACATCAACAGATTGCAAAAACCATTTACTAGAAGGTAAGGGTTTAAAAATCCAGATGAAACGTATGAATTCATGTTAGCAAATTTGTTAAAACAAAGAAAAGGAAATTATATTGAAGACAGTTACATGTTAATACTTAAAAAATATTAATATTAAAGTATTATGGGTTAACGATTCTAAAAATGCAAACAGTGTAAAATACAAGTAACAAAATGACAATAAAATATTTTATGACAATGAGTATAGGGTTTTCAGTAGACAATAAGGACATTGAGTTGTAAGGATACAAGTAAGGAGAAAACAGTAACAAAGCAAATTAAGGATGTTTAAATTAAGAATTGAAGTTAAATTAAGGAGCATCATAAAATACTCCATTTGAAGATGCCACGCTTTCGTTGGCTTCGGATAATTGGGAACAGATGGCACTCTTGTGCGGTATTCACATAAAGAAAGTAATATAAATTATCCTTGTAACCAAAAACGCTACGAAATTATGGTGCAACCCATTACGTACATTTTTTAAACAACTGGTTTGCGTTTCCTTCTAACGAATGTAGGTTTAAACTAATGATAAAATTATTAGCGAAGGCTTCTAACGGTGGATTTCAATAGAATTACAGCCACAACGAGCGTTTTGTTTAAATCTTCGTTAAATAATAACAATTAATGCATTTTTAATTCCCGCGGAGAAACTCTAAGCAATTTAACGATCGCTTGGAATAATTAATGATTATTGGAAAATAATATTTTCGCGGGGGAATTTTAAATCAAATACATCGCGGCAATTCCTCTTCGCAGCGTTTTTTAATTATTTTTTAATAGTGAATACCGCACATTAGTTTCATCTGCTGCCAACCGTCTAGAGCCAGTGGAACTATGGCATCCCCAATTGGAGTATGTTGTGAGGCTGAGGTTACTGGGGAAGGGAAGGATATGGGGAAGAGGAAGGTTGAGAAGTATCTGACTATTAAGATCTGCTCACCAAACATGGCTTAAGCCATTTCAAGCAACGATTCGATTCTGAATGGTGGTCTTTCACTGGAGCGGTACTTAGAGTATCTACCATTCTAGAACGTGCCGCAAATATATTCCACATTTTTTAAATTAGTTCATTATGATTGTTGCGAAATAACGAAAATGATTTGCGAACTAAGGATTCGAACCCGCGCCCTTTTGGATTCGTAGTCAAACGTGCTACCACTCGACCACGGAGGCCGTCAAGCGTATGAGAAATATTGTCGATAGGTACATCTCCCGGTTGATAACATTACTTTGATAAAAATAAAATGACGGTTTAAAGGATATACTTTCCACATTTTTTTGGAAGGTAGTGAATAATTTATTTTTTTAACATTAATTCCTTGTATCAGCCCATATTAGAGTGATAGATACTTCCAGTATCACCCCGGAAAAAGCCCACCATTTAGAAACGAAACGTTGCTTGAAATGATAATTAGCCTTGTTTAGTGAATAAAAAGATTGAGTTGTGTATAATCTTCAAAATAATATGGATTGATAATAATGAT
This sequence comes from Drusus annulatus, assembly GCA_022651775.1. Taxonomy (NCBI): domain Eukaryota; kingdom Metazoa; phylum Arthropoda; class Insecta; order Trichoptera; family Limnephilidae; genus Drusus; species Drusus annulatus. The sequence continues at coordinate 716,996 of JAGWCC010000137.1, forward strand.
AGAATTTAAAAAGAATTCGGTAGCACAATTGACAGAGACGTTACTCCTTGATAGAGTAGAGGTTCCGAGCTCGAGTCTTATGTTGTGATGCTGAGGGTAGAGAAGAAGGGGAGAAGATGGGAAAGAGAAAGCTTGGAAAGTACCTAGTTATTTAGGTCTGGGAACCGAACACGGCTAAAGCCATTTCAATCAACGTTTCGATTCTGAATGGTTGTCTTTCACCAGGGCAATACTTGAAGTATCTACTTATCTGATATTGATATTGTTTCAGGATTTTATAGATTTTTTAATAATGAATATTTTTGTTTCGATCTCATGATATCAGTCTGTATATATTTTTTTTAATTCTGCAGGGTATAATTCTGTCTGCGAAAGGAAAAAGGAAATGAGTAAAAAAAAAACAAGTTTTGAGTTGAGTGTGTAGAGTTCTTCCTAAGATTCATATCTTGCAAGGAAAAATGGGATGAGTTAGAAAATAAAATAATATGCCATCATTTTTTGAAAAGGGAGGTATGATCAATGACTTTAATATACATGAAAAAAACAAAATTCAAAAATTTTGTTTTGGCTCTTCTGAAAACCTGCTTTTTTACTCATTACGTTCCCCCTTGCGCAAACAAAATTAATTCAAGCATAACTGCTTCACATACTTAAGACGTTAACAAACACCTCGCCTACTTTCTTGCATATAGTAAAATTGATAACGAGATCTAGAAATTGTAGTCACAAAAAAGAAATCTTTCAATCTAAATAATTTGGAAACTTTAAATCACTAACGCTTGTAAAATAAATTACTGTTTTCAAAAGAAGCAGAACTTCATTCAACATATAGGCATATGAATTCAGAAAAAAAAAAACATTAAAAAAGGTTACACAGCTCCCAAAGGCATTTAATATCGAAGAATTACAGAGATTTGCTCCAAATACGCCCAGCTTTCGGATCCAAGCGGGAGGCTGGGAAAATTACGTGGAAATTCAGCAAATTTACATGTACAATAATTTTATTATGGCACACATATTATTCCAGACGACTAACCGAGACTAATGTAACTCTCGCGTCGGGAAATAATGAATAATTATGATGCTGAGATGAATCTATACTATAATGCGAAAATAAGTGTTTTTGTCTGTTGCACTGAAAATCGAGAAAGCTTGATTTGTCATCCTCTACGACTCTACAAAAACTGTGACTTACCTTGGCTTTGATTCAAATGTTGTTTCAAATATATGTATTTTGTCCAATTTTTGTCATTGCTTTATTATAATATTATGTATGTATTGTGCTGTTATTTTTCTGTTACTATTTTTTTCTCCTTTCGTATTATGTATTTTTTTGTGATTAAACAATAGTCCGTTTGTTTGTAAATAAATAATGACGAATGCTGTCTGCAGGTTCTGTTAGAGAAAGCGTCCAGCATGGGTTCAATTTGAAAATAAGGATGAAATTAATGCCAGGGCATATTTAATTTCAGTATTAATATAAATTATGACTTTGGTTGGTTACATCCGATAGATGGTTTTAGCGGTAAGTAGTGGTCAAAATAAATAGATCATAAACATCATGCAATAAACTAAAGCATCTGTCAACATATCCCCATAGAAACATTAGTCGATTTGTGTCTGCATCGTAAAGTTATTCTCGATTGAAAATGTCAGTTTACGAGTCGAATTCTCGTAATTTCTGATTATCAGTTGTTTCGATCAATGGCACACGACCTGTCACCTCCGGTCTTATGAAGAAGTAAAAAATTAGATCGATTCGTGAATAGCTTCTAAAGATGGCCAGTTTTTCAACGCGGGATTCGTACGCTGCTCGAAAGATGGGAAAAAGTAGGGGCAGCGATGGACAATACTTTGAATCATAAATGTAATACCAGTTTTTAACAATAAAGCCTTGAATTTCGAAAAAAACGGCGGAAGCATAGTTGTACATCTAATATTTAATTTAAAAAATGTATTTCATCAAATTGAATTTGATGATGGCCTGAATACCGAAGCAGCTGTCACTAAAAATAAAAATTTAAACTATCACATCTAGGTTAAAATTATGTTGAACTTCTACAAGTTTAACACAAAAATCATAAATAGTTGTATCACATTCTTGCACTAAAAAGTAACGCTGTTTCTGAAGCAAAGGATAGGCCAGGTGTAAGGTTTGCAAATCAGGCTGTGATCTTTTTTGAAGCGGTGTATTCTTGCATTGGCCTAAAGCAGTCATTCTGCAGCATATGTAATTTTCTAAAATAAAACTAATATTTCTATGAAGTACAATCCTTTGAAGTTTCCGTTCAAAACAATAACTTAATTAATTGGAATTATTATTTAAATAACTTCGTCAATTCTGTAGGCATTCAGAAAGAATAAAAAGTTATTTGAAATGCCCGTTGAAAAAAACAGGTTTTAAAACATTAATTTGTGCTTCTAGATCAAATAATTTACTTCGTATAATAGTCTCCTTCAACACCTAAGCACTGTTTATGGTTATGTCTTGAAGGAAACCTTAGAGCAATAATATACAAGAGGTATAGCTGTAGATCGATCTGTAGTCAGTTTTTACTAGCTTTTACCTTGAAGTAACTGACTCGGTTGGAAAAGGGCGTGGCTAAGACTGGGGCTACGGTATTTGTATATCCATTCACAGCACATGTCGACATAATGTTTTTGTTTATTCGGATAGCCACTTTTTCACAGTATTTTTATCAATAAAAATATAGCATATAAGCAAATAAACCGTTTAGTTGTGTCAAGTTTAGTGCCATAATAAAAAATGTGGGCGGAGTCCCGCGGTTGCCCAGTAGCTTAAGATCTTTGCGTCACTACGTAAAAGCGGGGAATTAAATTTGTCGTCTCTTTCTCTCTTATGGTGTACGATGTAAAAACCCAGAGAAAGTGTTTTTTCGCAAGTTTGTGTAGGTTGGGTAAAAATAATTAGCTATCCCTCCAAATATTGTTACTTCAAGAAGGAAACGATACGAGTGTGAATAAACACGGGCAGAGCCGGATGCGAAAGAAAGTAAACCTAATAAAATAATGGAAGTGCTTACAATGATAATTTTATTTTGTACGATCTCGTAAATAGATGATGTTTGGAGTGTTATTTGGTTGACATACTCCTGTTTTAGTGTTTAAATTATGAAAAGAGGCTTTTAGGAATATCATAGTGATTTAGTTTACGCAACCTTTTAATTGTTTTTGAGCTGAGAATAATTATTTATTTATTAATTAGTGTAAAATATGTGAGAGAGAGCGATAAATACTCTCAGTATCACCCTAGTGAAAGACCGCCATTCAGAATTGAAACGTTGCTTGAAATGGCTTTAGCCGTGTTTGGTGACCAGATTTGAATACTCAGGTCCTTCTCTACCTTTCTCTTTCCTATCTTCTTCCCCTTTTAGTCTCACAGCATACTGTCCCACTGGCTTCGGAACTCTTGCGTGGTATTAATCAAAACGAAATAAAAAATCACTTACAGGTATACAACTATTTTTATTCGCCATTAGTTGCAATTTTTGACGGTCTCCGTGGTCGAGCGGTAAAGAAACTCAACTACGAATCTAGAGGTCTCGGATTCAAATCCCGGCGTTCAAAAATAATTTTAATATATTCAATACATGACAGTACTTGCCATATGTTTGTTATAATTCTACTTCAACTTTACAATACTACACTCTTTTGCAACGAATTCAACATCTGGGAAACAAATACACCGATATTGTTGATTCATTTAGTATGTCGATATTACAATATAAGTATACTTTATAGTTGAATATAATTCTTCTGTTTGGTCCCCTCACTTTAAAATCCACTCTGATTCCATTGAAAATTTGAAACATAAATTTCTAAGATACATTAACTACAAACTCGGTCTACCTATTGAAACCATAAATCATAATTATTTAATGAAAAAATTAAAATTATTAACACTCTTAGACAGAAGGCTTGTTTCCGACTTGACTTTTATTTTTAAAATTGTTAATGGTATTATAGACAGCCTTGATTTACTTAGCTTAATTACCTTTCATGTACCTAACAGAACCACTCAATTCAAAATTAATTTTAAATGTAACAATAATATCAGGACTAAGTCATTTAGATACTCGCTTGTACCTAGATTGCATACAGTGAGTAATTCTTTCGCTGAAATAGTAGATATATTCAACTGCACTGAATCTAGTTACAATAAGGTTATAATAGCATGCCTCTTTCAAAAATATTACCGTTAATTTATTGCTTTATAATATTTCTATTAACTTACTTGTGTTTTTGGGTGCTAATCATTTCACTCTATGTTATTTAAATGTCACTTTTATTTTATATTAAATATTATATAGTTTTGTAAAAGTTTATAGAGCGTATATTATTAAATAAATAATTTAGAACAGTTTTTTCACCTAGTAGAGCCAAATTAACTGTAGAAACTATTTAACTCTGGATGTACCTGTTATTCAATACTATATTTTATTTATTTTCACATTATTTTTTGCACTGTCCATGACAAAGGTTCCCAAACTTTTTTGTCCCATAGACCACTTGTCGATTTTTTCTGTTTTGTATAGACCCCCTGCTTTCCTAGTATTGATTTTTTTTAGCGTTGGGAAAAACTTCAAAGTTTTGTGAACGCTTCAGCAACTGCTAGTTCTTTGAAATGAATCCTTCGCGGTGAACACTTCAATTGTAGTCAAACTCGTCAAAAAATAGTACTAGTCGGCAGAGATCCCAAATCGAAAAGTGCTAGCAAATCAACAAAAATTCCTCTCCGAAAAAAAAGCACTAGTCGGTAGAGATTTGAAATCGAAAAGTACTAGCAAATCGGCAAAATATCTTCCACAAAAAATATTTTTATTAATATAATCAGAGAATTAAAGTCCATTATAAGATAGTATTACGTAAGTACCTAAATAGGTACTATCAGTGTATGTTGAGATCCACTACCGTGGACCCCCATTTTCATTTCATGGACCCCCAAATCTTTTTTTCGCTGACGTAGACCCCTTGCAGGTTGTCATGGACCCCTGGGGGTCGATATAGACCACTTTGGGAATCACTGGTCTATGAGCTTATTTAAAAAAAAATAATATTTGCATAAAAAGCCTATAACTGATGTAAATAAAAAAATATGTGTTATTTCTCATCTAGTCAATATATCATATTATGAATCATATTATATCTTCACTACCTTTATTCTCACAACATACTCCAATTGAGAATGCCATAGTCTCACTGGCTCTGTACAGTTGGGATTTTTAAGTGGTATTTACATAAAAAAATATATAAATATAGACCAGCACCTCCACACAGCATCCCCAAATATGACATGGGCCCTGAGGAAAATCATTAACACAAAAGTCTCCCGTGTGGAGTTATTGTAAAAGAAACCAGCGGTTCTCAACATTTTTTGACTTGCGTACCCCTTAACAGCCAATTCTCATATTCCAATAAAGCTCAATATTGCGTTTAGCTGCCGCACGTCCGCCATTATTAATTTGTCACGTAGGCACCCCTTAACCACCGAGAACTTATTCCTTGGGGTAACAAAACAGCCAGGACGTGTCAATTGTGGACAGTGCAGAAATAATATTATTCGTTAGATTACGTATGGTTTCCTTCCTCTTCCCCGTCTCGTTACCCCCTTCATTTTCTTCAGCCTCAAAATATACCCCAATTAGGATGCCATAGTTCCACTGGCTCCAGACGGTTCAGAGCAGCCGAGACTCTGGTCAGGTATTTACAGGTACATGACGGCCTGCGTGGTCGAGTGGTAAGACACTCGACTGCGAATCCAGAGGCGGCGGATTCAAACCCGGCGTGCGCAAATAACTGTTATTTAATGAACATGTGTCGTAACACATTTAATTCATATAAAATAATATAAAATATATTTTCGGCACGTTACAGAGTGGTAGATACTCCAAGTATCGTCCTGGTGAAGACCACCATTAAGAATCGAAACGTCGCTTGATTGAAATGGCTTTAGCCATTTGTGACCTGATCTGAAAAGCCAGTTTTTTTCCCAACCTTCCTCTTCTCAATCTTCTTCCTTTCCTCACTAACTTAAACCTCACAACCTAACCCAATTGAGGATGTCATAATTCCACTAGCTCTACGGTTGGCAGCAGTTGGGACTCTTGTGCGGTATTCACTATAAAAAATAAAACAATATATAGTATATTTGCACGTTCCAGAGTGGTATATACTCCAATCATCGCCCTTGTGGGAGATCACCATTCAGAAATGAAACGTTGTTTGAAATGACTTTAGCTGTGTTTGGTGACTAGATCGGAATAGCTAGGTACTTCCTAACCTTCATATTCCCCATCGCCTTTCCTTCCTCTTACCTTCTACCTCACAATATACTCCAATCAGGGATGTCATAGTCTCACTGGCTCTAGACGAGTTGGGACCAACTGGGGCTCTTTTGCGGTATTTACTATTAAAACAAAAAGTTAATACACTTCATCGCTTTACAAATAATATTTCAAACCAAGTTAATAAAACATTCCAAAGTTATCAAATTTATTTATAACAAATAATAAAGTAAGAAGGGGTTTCCTAGATCTAATTTTGATTAACATTATTTTAAATAGCATAATTGAAATTACTTACAATCACAAATGAGCCTATGAAAGGTGAAGTGAACCAACTGTCACATTCATCGCTAACATGACTCATTGATTTTCTGTAATCAGAATATTTTTTCAAAAATCGTTTTTTATTGAAAAAAATAGGACATAAAAAATAAGTTTAAATGCTGATAAACTTAAAACTTAGAGAGAAAAAGTTTGTCCATTTTCCGTTTCTGATAAGAAACATAAAATATAAGGCTACGATAAAAGTTTCAATGGTCCAAAAAGTATCTTTAATAATATATTATGAACTTTGCCTTGATAAGACGATGCATGAAAATATTGATTGCCAATTGGCTGATACCTTCAGCTCTTTGTTAAACTGCCACTGTTGCATCTAAAGCTGCGACACCGTATGTGTGTTCAGCTTAGGGTGAATTTATAATAATGGACTGTAGAAACGTTAAACTAAAATACTACTTGATAGAAGTGTGATTATATATGTGGGTAGATTAAGGATTCACTAAGCCAATTCACTCACCGATGAAGTTATGGTAGAATTCTTGAAATCTTTTTGAAACATCTGTATGAATATATTATATTTTTAATTTACGAAACCAAATTTATTTTTGAACTTATTATTTTTAGAGCGACAACAAAATCTTAAGAGGTTTGGATTGAATACAGGAAGAAACACAGATGCCACGAAGTGACTAACATAAAAACGATTCGGAGAAACGAACAGTTATCATGAAGCCTACATCAACTGTAAACGAGTGATCCTCTCGTGTACGTCGAGTTTCACGCTTGTGAATCAATCATGAAGAAATCAATACTGCTAGCTCTACTGAGCAGGCTCTATTAAAATACCTATATAATAGACCCAGAATACCAACGCCAGAATCCAGCAGTTTACAACGGTTCGTTAACCTTTTGAGTACTGAATTTGGAGATGGCGATCTTACTCCCTGTGCGGAGTTTATTTTAGAATTCATAAACTGTTTTTAATTAATTCGAAATGAAGTCTTACCTTCACTTAAGAAGCACAAATATTTTTTATGATAAAATATGAAACGTCAAGAATGCTTTAATCAGACAAATCACTCTCATTTGCGCAGAATCAAGCCGGTTTATCAAGTACTTGCGAGCTCCAACCTAGAGGTGCTTTCGAATATAACCATTGGACATACTTGAGGTTTGTAATGGATTAGCAGCTTGTTGCTTGAATATTCTCTTCAATTAGGCCCTTAATATTTGGAGTCGTGCACCAACCCCCACTTGTCACCCTAAGTGTGTCTTAGACTAATGGCTTTACCTGTGAATAATATACATTAACATAGCTAATCTGTTCAGGGGTGTTCTTCCTACTTCGCACTACTTGCACATTAGTATTTTCATAATGTAAGCAACCTTGATTTACATTATTTATATAAGATCGCGGGTTCAAACCCGGCGTGCGCAAATACATTTGATTTAATTAATCTGTGTCGTAACACATTTAATTCATGTGAAATAATATGTTGTATATTTGCGGCACGTTCCAGAGCGGTAGATACTCTAAGTATCGCACTGGTGAAAGAATATTCAGAATCGAAACGTCGCTTGAAATGGCTTTAGCCGTGTTTGGTGACCAGATTTGAATACCCAGGTACTTCACAACCTTCCTTTTCCCATCGCCTTCCCCTCCCCACTTCATTTAACCTCACAACATACCCCAGTAGAGGATGCCATTGTCTCACTGGCTATTATTAACTATCAAAAATTAAATTAAATATGTAAAATAATATATAGTATATTCGCGGCACGTTCCAGAGTGGAAGATACTCTAAGTATCGCACTGGTGAAAGAATATTCAGAATCGAAACGTCGCTTAAAATGGCTTTAGCCGTGTTTGGTGACCAGATTTGAATACCCAGGTACTTCACAACCTTCCTTTTCCCGTCGCCTTACCCTCCCCACTTCATTTAACCTCACAACACACCCCAGTAGGGGATGCCATTGCCTCACTGGCTATTATTAACTATAAAAAATAAAAGAAAATATACAAAAATATATATAGTATATTTGCGGCATGTTTCAGAGTGATATATACTCTAAGTATTGCCCTGATGAAATACCACCACTCAGAATAAAACGTTGCTTAAAATGGCTTTGGTTGTGTTTGGTGTCCAAATCTGAATATCCAAGTACTTTCTAATCTTTCTCCTCCCCATCTTCTTCCTTTCCCCACTGCTTTCTAACTCACAACATACCCCAATTAGGGATGCCATAGTGTCACTGGCTCTAGACGGTTGGGAGTAGTTGAGACTCTTGTGAAGTATTCTCCATAAAAAAACAAAAAATCTAAAATGTTGGTTGAGAAATATAAACTCACCATGTATTGTCTTTGGGTAATGGGAATAGACTATATTTAGAATTTCTGTAAAGCAGATCTGAGCAATTTTCATTAACAAACACCTGCCAAAAATAGTTGACCTCTGAACGGAAATCAGGCCAGCTCTTTGACTTTAAAATTAATGTTGTCATTTCAGCAAAAATAGCAGGATTTACACTGACGTGAGAGGTTTACCAAATTTACCTGATAATATCCTATCTGCCTCTCCTTAAATTCCGATTCATTGATTTGACGGGTGGCACCACGTTTATTTGCAGAAAACTCTTTTACCGACACCAATTCAAATTTTTTTCAGTAAAATTAGAAAATATATTTTTATTCACACATTTACGTGCCTAGAAATAAGATTCAAACATTTTTTATGAAACGTAACTAGTAAACTGACTATCACGCTGTTTCCCTGCAGTAGTAGGCAAAGATGGTAGATCGCCATATAACTATGTATTGGTGCACAATTACTCTTTCATTATCATTTACACTCACACATTGTCGAGTTCATTGGTTTTTGATCAGTTTCAATTCTGAATGGAGGTCTTTCACCAGGATCATACTTTTAGTATCTACCACACTGGAACGTGCACGATTTCATATGAATTTAATGTGTTTTTACATATGTAAATTAAATAAAAAATTATTGGCGTACTCCGGGTTTGAACCCGCGACTCGAAATTCGTAGTCGAGCGTCTTGCCACTCGCCAACTAAGGCCGTCCGAGATGAAGTTTAAATAGATAGACCGGTCGGTAGCTGAGTGGACAAACGCGTCGGATTTCCACCCGGGCGTCGTGGGTTCAATTCCTTTGCTGGCTAGGTCCTCCATCATTACACAAGCAACATCTTCCGCTTCTTATGATGGCAGTAGGAGTTTTTCAAATATTTACAGGTAACCCGGGAATGTTTGACTTTCTTTTTTAAAAAAAAAGATGAAATGGGGTTATTATGCACAAGATGGCGGCTTTTTACGTTTGAAAATGTCAAAAGAACTACGGGAATACTAACAATAAACATTTATTCAAGTTAAGAAATAAAAGAATTCAAATTTTGTGATTAATTTATGGTAATAATTAACACACAAAAATATGAAATATTTACGACAAGCCGCCGTTCCGGAAAAACTCATAAAAAAGATAAATTATTGCTGAAACAATTAAACAACAAAGAGAACAACAATTTTATATTTTTCATTACACCCTGAGGCACTTTGACTACCTACTCCACTGAACAAAAAATCCCAAGACGTGTAATCTACGAGTAGGTCCATTTGAAAAGAGTCTCGCCCTTGTGTTATTATTGAAGCCTCGTGTACCATGTTTGGCATCACCGAAGAGATAATCTTTATAAGTGTGTTCTATGCCGAGTCAAAAGAAAACTAATGTCCCCATTTTACATAACACACTTCCACTCCTAGGCCCCAGACAGGTCACATAAATTATTTATCTTTTCGAGGAAAAAATGACGTTTTAAAAAATTTCTATAAAATTTTACAGAAGTGAAAAAAACACGTTTATCAGCTCAATTTTGCATTTCTAGGCTCTCGGTAAGTCCATGAAATTGATTATATGTTCAAGAAAGAATTTCGATACTCATACATATTTTATCAATTTGACAAGAAGTAAGGAAAAAATTAGCTTACTTCGGGCACACGGACACGCTCACAGCACAATCCTATCGTCTTGGCTTGTTTTGCGAACTAAATTTATAACGGTTCCTGTTGGATCTTATCTATTTGTGGATATATTGTAATTTGTGTTTGCTGAAAGTAAAGTAGTAAAGTGATTTATTGAAAATGAAGTAATAATTTGTTTAAGACCACATATTTTATTTTATTTTTTATGACCGACCGGTTCCACTTGGCCTAAACCTATCCAAGCAAAAAATAAACCAAACAAAAACTACAAAGTGTGTGGTCATATATACTTATACATACAGATGAAGAACAAAAAATTAAAATAAAATAACAAAACAATGAGAAAACAATTTAATAACATTTCAATTAAAACAAAGAAAAGAGGAAAATCGTTTACTTAGAAGGTGATAGAAGAATAATGATACATTTTATAAGTATATAAGAAATATATCTAATATTGAACCACTGGACAAATTTACTGGATTATTTATACCATGATTTTTGTAATATTTTATTTATATTTTGTTCTCTTTCTGTATGTATATATAACCGTCCACTTTGTATGTTTTGATAACATTCATTTCGTACCCCGTTGATGCTTAGGCTAAGCGAAACCGGTCAGTCATAAAAAATAAAATAATATCCGTAGTCTGATACAAAGTTATTATTTCATTTCAATAAAATATGTCAATCACAAAGTGATTGCTTTCTACGAAAATATAAAGTGATTTATGTTCAATAAAGTGAAACGCTGTACTAGCGGAACGAATGTATCCTCAATGGACAGAATATTGTGAGCCTGCAGGAAGTGGGAAGGGAAGGAGACAGGAACGAAGATGGTTGGAAGTACGTGGTTATTCGGATCACTAAACATCAGTTAAGATCATTATATTCGAGTATTACCCATTTCAAGAGGCATTTCATATCAAGATGATTTCCCAACCAGATCTGTCAGTTTTTCACTCTGCAACATAACGCAAGTTTAAAAAAAAAACATTATTTCAATTGTTCTCAAAAAATGAAAAATCTTTTTAATTAAATAGTTTTTTTTATGGCTACGTCAAAAATTTCATAATTTTGAGCTAAGGACTTAGAGACAAGGATATTTTCGCTCTGTTACAGATTTCATCAAACACGATAGTTTTCTTGATTTTGTGTTGCCAACTGAGAATATTCATAAATAATAGCGTTGTAATCGCTTTGAAAGAACTACTTCAAATAACTACTTGTTTTGGCAACAGTTCCTACTTCATTCATTGTTCATTGAACAAATACTTCAATTGAAGTTAATGGTTCATTTTAGCGTTCACTCATTTCAATAACTTCGTTTCATTAAATAAATACTTCAAATGAAGTTGGTACTCCATTTTAGGGTTTATTCATTTCATTGAACAAATACTTCAATAAAATTTAGATTACAAAGAACTACTTCAATTTGCAGCAGTACAGCTGTGAAGGTGAACTTCAAAGCCTATAAAAAAAGTAATTTATCATAAGTACTTCAACAGAAGTCCGACTTCAAAGTATTGATCTAATAGCGAGGAACCAGTTTTAGTTCTTTCCACTTTCAAAGCGCTACCGACTAGTACGTGATTTTTGGCGAGGAACCAGTTCCGGTTCTTTTCACTTCTAAAGCGCTACCGACTAGTACGTGCTTTGACGGCGAGGAACGGGTTCCAAAAAGAACTGAACAAATAATCTCTTTTTTGCGAGTTTGACTTCAATTGAAGTGTTCACTGCGAAGGGTTCATTTTAAGGAACTAGCAATTCGTGAAGCATTCACAAAACATTGAAGTTTTTCCCAACGCTAATAAATAATATTGCCTACTGAAGGCCTCTATCTCCAATGTGTTGACTATATGAAAAGATAGAATGTACTAATGTAGACATTTTTGTCGATAGTTTCTGCAGTTTCAGAATAAATGTCTAGATATTGCTTAAAAACGATTGGGCTAATTATGTTGTGTATCGCATTTGTCTCTCTCTTTGTGTATTTTGCTTTTATTTGTATTATTTATCATTGATTGAGTTTATGTTATTTTATATTTGATGAATCCCTTGCATTAGGGATTTAATTATTTTTCAAATGTACACAGGGATTGTTCTTATGTAAGTGAGAACATCTGTCAAAAACCAGTATGAATAAATGAACCGTAAATTGTCCATCATAAAAAAATCTTAACCCCTAATAAATACGGCCACTGAAAAACTAACCAGCCGTTTCTTCGCAGGGGTAGGCAAAGAGGACGGACCGCCATACAAATCTGTTTGGCATACGATGCTTGCTTCATTCACATTTATACATCGTCTCATAATACTCTTCTATTATTCTGACTCTTCACATAGCCCAATTTAAGTATTTGATTCACTTGATCGTGCCATATCTTCCTCGGACGTCCCCAACTTCTTCTTCACACTTCTTTCTTCGTTCATTCGCTCTACGTGTCCAAACCATCGAAGCGTCCGTTTCTCGATCCTATTCATTACGTTTACATAAGCCTTGCCTTCTTGCCGGATATCCACATATTTAACACGGTCAATATATCTAAATATAAATCCAATAAGGCCTATAAATTGCAAATAGCAGTAATTGAGTTCTGTCTTAACACAAATAAATTTGTCAATCGATTTATATATTAAAATACATGACATAATAAGCAACATGTTACCGAAATACTTTTCTAATGACATCATACACACCAATAACATTCATAAACATGCGATTCAACACAAGAACATGCGATAAAATCAAATTAACAAAACATAACAAAGTCAATAACCAAAAAAGTTATGCTATAAATCAATAAAATATTCCTCGAGCTGCTAGAAAACATAAAATTGACACCCATCAGTAAATAGAAAACAAATTGGAAGAACCACCTAGCTAAGATTAAAGATAAAAAATACACAATTACTTAATGGAAGTTTCAAATTAGTTGTTAGTAAGCTTTTATGCATAATATTATTTACTGAAATAAAACAAATGCGATATCGAATTGTTTTAGCTAAATACATTGTAAAGAATATCTACACTTTTCAGGCTGCTTCGTGGAGCTTACTAACGAGGTAACCTCCTCGGTATTCAGCAAATATAAATTACAAACGGAAACACAAAAAATTGGTAGATTTTTTTTTCGCTAGAGTGCAGAGCTGCATTTTCACATATTTTGATTTATAGCTAAGATCTATGACTGAATATTACTAATTGTAATATAGTCAACAGTGTGGAAGGCCAGTAAGAAATTCATCCAAGTGTAATAATCGCTGATGCGACCGACATATGCTCCTTGGGTAAGGCGCGTTTTTTTTCGGGGATGTAGAATAAAATATAATCATTTTCACTTGAATACTTTTATTGGAAGAATTTAAATAATATTAGTAATTAAACATTTAACTGAAAATGGTTAAGCACCGCACGGGAGTACGGTGTGAAAAAGAATGGTAATATAATAGTAGAGCGTAATGGTAGAGAGTGTTTATAAAGAAATGCTTTGCTTAATAGTCAAAATTAAAGTGTCCAGAGTCCAAACATGTGGTCTATGGAATAATACATGCTAAAAATAATTTTAGAAAGCGATGTTACGATATAATTTATGAGGCAGAAAGACATTAAAGTATGCAATACAATAGGACATTGGTATGATGGGTGCATGCTTAGTGTCATGGGTGAGTTGCACATGGGCGCAACTGGTTGGGCAATTACACAAGGCTATTTAAGTCATTGGTCAAGAAGTTAATACCTTTGACTACGAATCTAAAGGTCGCGAGTTCAAATCTCGGAGTGCGGTGATATTTTTTTTGTGTTATTTCACATTAAGTTAATATAAAATAATACATTGTCTATTTGTGGCACATTTCAGAGTGGTAGATACTCTAAGTATCGCCCTGGTTAAAAATACTATTCATAATCAAAAAGTTGCTTGAAATGGCTTTAGCCGTGTTTTGTGACCAGGTCTGAACAGCCTGGTACTTCCCAGCTTTCCTTTTCCCCATCTAATTACCCTCCCTACTGATTTCAGCCTCACAACATACCCTAATGGGGATGCCATATTCCCACTGGTTCCAGACGGTTGGGAGCAGTAGGAGTCTTGTGCGGGATTCACTTTAAAAAAATATATATACACTTTAATATTTTTATTTATTAACAGCACATTTGTTTAATTTATATAAATATAGGAATAAGGTGTCTGGAGCAAAGTAGATTAACTTCTAGAGGTGATTCTACAACGAGTTTCTTTTTTCAAAATTCCAGAAATGTTTAATTATACCTTCGATTTTTTATAATTTTGTATGAAAAAAAAATTGTATGCATACCTAATTGAGTTTCTTAAAAATATATTCAAGTGATATTCCCGTACCTGTGATAACATAGTATTGCTGCAAAAACTTAATAACAATAATTTAATTATATATAATATAATTATATAATAATTTACCAAAAAAACTTATTATTGTAAAAATGTTGTAATTTTAAAAATGTTGGTTCTAAAACATATATTTTTTGTTGTTTTTAATTTTACTGTAATTAGATTTGATAACTGTTGTACCATAAATAACAATAAAAAATAAAAATTATAATATTGCCCACAAGCAAATTTGCTGTCGCCATAAAGTTTAAGATTCGACAGCCTTCGTGAGCGTAATCTCACAAAAGTCCTATGTCACACATCGCATCAAATACAAGAACAAGAAGGCCATCGCTTCGCTGGCTGCCCACAAAGGAACTTGGCTCTTTGATACGAATCCTGTTTGAAACGAGAGTCCAGATGAGACAAAGTACGAAAGGGCATCTTTGTTCTAGACAAACCACAACACATCACAATGGAACCTTTTGGAAGGCTGCTCTGTTATTATCTGTTGATATAAGAGCAAAGCTGTAATCAAAACGACAAAATCGTTTTTTTGTCTGCAAAAGAACAAGGGAATCCTAAGATGACTGACCCCATTTTAACCAGACAATGTTATTTCTTTCTTTTGGGTATATAAGGTTTTGTTCCTATTGCAACATAAGGAAACCAATATTGGCATCAACTGCAATTACAATCATTTTCGGAACATTTTAATTTGACTGTCTTAAACGAGAAAATCTTACGAATTTTTATTTTTATGTGGCGAAGCTTGTTTTCTGTGCTAAGTTTTTTTTTTTTTTTTTTTTATAAATTGAAAATTAACAAAATATATTCAATTTCAAATAACAAAATCAACTATTAGTATTTTATTTATTTTTTCGTAAGAAGCAATCACATGGTGGTTGAACATTATATTAATAATAAAAGAATACTTTGTTTTAAAACCACAGAATTTATTATGATGAAGGCCAACCGGTTTCGCTTGGATCAAGCTTCGTCAGGGCACATATGATAACTAAAGAAAAAATACAGAGTTAACAGGTATATATAGGTACAAAAGTTAATGATAGAGTGAGACAGTATATAATACAAAGAAGGAAGAGAGAGAGCATATATTAGAGGGAGGGAACAATTGACAGTGCTTAATAAATATGACGAAGAATTGGTAAATAAACAAGTGTACATAATATAAAGATAATGATGTAATGTTAGGGGCAGACAAAGATCCTATGATGAATTTGTATATGAAAACGACATTTTACATTGTTATTGGAAAATAAGCTACTTGGATACATAATAATAATCAAATGGGTGAGTTATGGAATAAAACAGATTGGTTCGTAGCATCAAATGAGGAAGGCAACAAGCGAAACCGATTGGCCTTCATCATAATAAATTCTGTGGTTTTAAAACAAAGTATTCTTTTATTATTAATATTAGTATTTTATTTTCAATGATTTTTTAAAAATTATTATTGCAGTCGATTAATGCAATGAAACCAATATTAGCGTTAGACCAATAAAATACACAAAAAATGTTTTTCAGTAATTATGTTGTTCTCACACACGTGTAAAAAAACTGTTAATTTTTCAGTAAAATAAATAAACAAATCTATATCCCAAATTTCTTAGTGATAAAAAATGTAGCCACGCTAACATAAATACATCAATTTCTAAATATCAACGTCTGTTTGGCGAAGAAGAGAATTTAATAACTGTTTTATTTTACTGGTTAGTGTATATTTATGTGAAGATCGTTTATTTTTTTTTTTTATATATATTTAGGAGAAAACACAGATACAGACATTAATAAATAAACAATATTAACCAGAAAGTATAGATAATTCACGTGCATGCTAAATTCTAACTATTTCTCAGAGATTATTGATAATTGAGGGAAGTACGACGTCACATGTCTACAACATTTGTTTAATTTTAGGTTGGACTTTTTTGTGTTAAGTGTTCACTAATATATTTGATCATTAATCTAGTAATCAAAATATAAATATATTTAATTATTATCTAACGAGCTTAGATACAGAAACACTATTTGAGAAAGCACTAACCCAGTATTTTATGGTAAAAATTAGTAGGTTAGTGTTAATATAACAATACATGGCTACTAACCAACACTTCGCTAATGTTTATAGACCAGACCAATGCCCCGATGGTTTGCTGGCCTAATGATTTGAGTGTGACTAGATTTCAAAAGCCAGATAAAGCCTCCCCACGTGAATTATTAGCCCCTGCGATAAATAAAAGATCCACGTGAAAGATAGCGGACAATAGACAGCCAGGCTAATAATATGTAGACGATTCATCATCGCCTGCTGCCCTTTTCAATGGTGGGGCGGAAAATATAATCAATTTGAAAAGGGATCGTTTGTATTTTTTGGATTTTTCAAATTATTATTTTGTTAATATAAAGGTAGATTTTTTTTGCTTTATTTTTGAACTCAACAAAAAAGACTTTTCAAGGTTTGAAAAAAGTATTTTGTGAATTCCTCACAAGAGTTCTAACTGCCCAGTACCAGAGGACTATGACATCCCCAAATTCGTTATTTTGTGAGGCTGAAGAGAGTAGGAAGAAAAAGAAATAGGAAAGATGAAGACCGAGAAGTGTCACTCAATACTAAAGCCACCTCAAGTAATGATTTAATAAAACAAATTTGTAACTTTATTCCACTTTTATTATTTTGACTGGACCGGTTTCAGCCTATGACGGCCATCTTCAGACTAGTACAAGTGTTTGTTAACCTACGGCTTATATACTATTTTTGGGGATGTTAGGGGTAGTAAACAATGATTTTACTTTAATTAATATCCATTCACCTCAAGTAACTTTTTGATTTTGTCGAGTCTTTCACCAATCTTAATTTGTTAACGTCGACTTGGAACAGTGTTATTTCGTTATGAACTAAGGCGAATATCCACTTGATTTCTGAAAACCGTAGAAGACAAGACTACAGATTGTTCAATAGTTTTTAATTCAAATCTCGGGTCACGCCTGGTACTAAAAATAAATACTGGATATAAAGAATTTGCCTACATTCCTGAACCTCTGAATTGCTTTGATGGGTGTTTGATTTTATTACAAAATTCTAAAAAAGACAGCCATCATGGAGCAAGAATAAATTGCAACAACGACGTAGATTAATTGTAACTACAAGATAAGATAAGCACACAGTTAGTCTCAACCAACTTAACTCAACTTATATTTCTGGTAATTACCTTCCAAATTTTACTTTTACTTACATCGTGAATTTTACTTTTAGATTTTATAAGCCTCGGTACATGGATTTTTTTGCCCAATTGCTACAACTGTATTATATGTCAAGTGAACGCTACCTCACACAAGCTTTTCAATTTTCTTAATGGAACAAACGATTGAATCGCTTGTATTGTTATGTGACTCGAGATTTGTAATTTAACCATTTCGAGGATTTGAATCGTTTCAAAACTACTTTGTCTAAGAATATCCTACGATCGAACTTTAAGGATCCGATTCCAATTATTTTATCCGGAAACGTTTTCTATTCAACGGGTTACAAAGATGCTTTTGTTTTCTTTCAATTCCATTGAAAACTCAAAGGGATGTAGTTTGTTATTCTTAACCGAGGGAGGAATTTCTACGATTTTTTTATTGCAAAATTTCTGGTGAGTTGTTATTCTCTATTTGCTATGGCATCAAACATTATTTGTATGAGTTTGTAAACAGAGATTAAATCATTACTTATTGTCTCTACCCGGTTTCGCTCAAGTTTTAGTTCCATTTTTTCCAATCATTTCTTATTGAAATGTGAACAGCACACCAGATGACTCCCTTGCCTGTATTATGGGAGTGAATTTATTTTAGGTATTTATGAGTTTTAAATAAGTACCTACCAACAAAAATACATTTTAGATAGAAAATGCCCTAATATAACTTTTAAATATTCCTAAGCATGATTTAATTGGATATTTTCTTAAATTAACTTTTTTTTTTGTTCCTTCACTTTAATAATAATATTTAAATAATTCATATAGTGCCGTTTTTGTGAAACACCACCTCTTAGTAACAAATTAAAAATACTTCAAGGCTCCATTACAGATTTTCCTTAAAAAATATTGAAAAAAGACTCTTCTCGTGTTTTTACCCCTTATTTGGAAATTTAAAAACTACACAGTTTATGACTCAAACATTGTTGCTAGCCAAAAATTGCTGCTTTTACTAAGAGTTAAATTTTGTATGCATTGTTCTACACTCTTACTTATTTTATTGAGAAAACAAATAAAAATGTAATTTTTGCAATGATTTTAAAATAAAACATAATTAAGTTACATTGAATTGAATTGACACTGCTTTACAGCTAAGGTTTTAGTCCAATTACACATTAAAAATTACTTATATTACATGTTGCACAGTGAACACAAGAAAACGATAAAAATGATCATTAGTTTTATCCATGTGTCCAAGATAAATTCAGTTTTTCCTTGTGTCTTCTGTAAATGATTATTTTCAAATTAAAATTTTTTTTTTGACCAGATTAACTATATCACTGGCCTGTTTGGGGCCCAGGAGTAAAAAAATTCTTGTGTAAATTGGTGACAGCGTTATCTTTTATATACGTATTGATCACACTACTGGCAATTAGCTGTTCAGTGGCATTACTGCATATTGTAAAAATATATTTTCACCAATTCAAAAGTCTGGTGAAGTGTAACCAGATAGCCTTGAAGTTCTGGTTATTCTGAGAAACCATTTGAGAGAATTCTGCCCGCCTCACTGTGTAATATCGTATGGCAGCAAAAATAGGGGAGGGGAAGGAGACCGGGTTGATGTCCAGACGCGAAGCCTTCAAACCGAAATTTTCCAATCAATTCTTA
Source organism: Drusus annulatus (assembly GCA_022651775.1). NCBI lineage: Eukaryota > Metazoa > Arthropoda > Insecta > Trichoptera > Limnephilidae > Drusus > Drusus annulatus. Next base: position 736,793 of record JAGWCC010000137.1, read on the forward strand.
ATTCTGAATAGAGTTTTGAAAAAAATATACAGAACATTTTTAATGATATTTAAAATTGCATTCCGTTTAACGACACTGAATGAAGGCATTTATTATCAAAACGTAAAACATTAAACCTATAACACACAACGTACGTATAACTTACTTACGTGTTATATATATAACGTATTTACGTATAATGTACAGCATTTACTATCATAACGTGTAACTCACTACAGTAATGGACATAAACCGTATCGATATCAGTACAAATATTTTGCTTGACATACCATCTTTACTGTACATAGAGTGGCCATCTTGGACGCTCCCGCCATATTTATTCAAATAATAACGGTTTTCCGTTCTGTCAACGATACATTTCATAAGATAATGTGAAATCAAGTGGTTTTATTTGATTACGATTTGTATTCTTTCATTAGGTAAATCAAAATGTTAACTCGTAGATCAATGCGAGTAGCTTACAGCAGTTTTTTCAGGTATTATAAGAGAAAGTAGCGATCAGTAAAACTAACTAACTAACTAACCATCACGCCGTTTCCCCGCAGGGGTAGGCAGAGAGGACGGACCGCCATACAACTCTGTCTTGGCACACATTTCTTGCTTCATTTACATTCATACATCGTCTCATACATACTCTTCTGTTATTCTGATTCTTCACATGACCCGATTCAAGTTTTTGATTTACTTGATCGTGCCATGTCTTTCTCGGGCGTCCTCGACTTCTTCTTCCATTCACTTTCGCATCATATATTCTTTTCACACTCCTTTCTTCGTTCATTCGCTCTACATGCCCAAACCATCTAAGCGTCCCTTTCTTGATCCTATCCATTACGCTCATATCCGCCTTGCATTCTTTCCGGATATCCACATTTGTAATACGGTCATACATGGTTTTACCGCACATCCGTCTCAAAGATCTCATTTCCACAGCATTCAGTCTACTTTCATCCTTCCTCTGCCAGTTCCATGCCTCACTGCCATACATCAGGGTTGGTATAAGCACTCCATTGTGGACTGCTAGCTTCGCTTCTTTAGACAATTTCTTATTTGCCCCAACAGCGCTCAGTCCTCTATTAATGGAGTTTTCTGCATTCACCCTTCTTTCAATATCCTTATCAGCCTTTCCGTCTCTTGTAAACATACTTCCTAAATACACAAACTCATCCACTTGCTCCAAGTATTCATCATTCACAACTATATTGCACGCTGTTCTCGTACTCTCTCTTTCAAACACCATCACTTTGGACTTACTTACATTCATCATCAACTCATTTTGCATACATACTTGTTTCATCCTAGACACGAAAAACTGTAGATCTTCCATATTGTCAGCAATCAGCACCGTATCGTCCGCATACAGTAGGCAACATACTTTCACATTGTTCATTTTCGCGCCCAAGCCCACACCTTTCAATTCTTGCATACAATTATCCATGTATAAATTGAACAACCACGGTGACATTACACAGCCTTGTTTTACACCTTTTGTGATGTCAAACCACTTCGTAAAATCACCGTTCACTCTAACACATGCAACGCTTCCCTCGTACAAGGACGCGATTGCTTGTATAAGATTCGTGTTAACTCCATACATGTATTCGTGTTACTCCACACAGTAAATGCGTCGGGTTCCCATCCAGACTTCGCGGGTTCGATCCATTGCTAGCTAAGTCCCCCATCATTAATCAAGCAAAATTTTCCGCTCTTAATAGTGGAAGTAGAAGGAATATAATTTTGTCCAGTTATTTGTAATCGGGATTGTTTGTTTTTGATTAATATATGTTTATATTTAAAAAAAAATATATATTTTGGGAAGATTTTCTCAGTAAAATTAAGGAATTGTATTTTTTTCTTGCAAAATCTTAACAAAGTCGATACCGAAAAAAGGCACATAAAAGAAAATGCCTTTCTCGTAAACATTTTATTTCTCAAAGAAAGCTAAAATCGAATTTGAAAGTCACATAGATAAAATACCGGGAGAGGATGGCTTTTGGAATGGCATTTTTATCTGAAAATGAAATTTACCGAAGATTATGAATCAAATAATATCACCCACGCACTTTTACCATTCATAATTTCCCGTTCAAACGGAGCTGAAAGGTTTTCAGTTATACTAAAGCGTCGTGTATTGTAGATTACAGGATGTTCTAAAACTAAGTCAAGCTTTTTGTGATATCAATCACTAAAAGTTTTTTTTTTTGGAATTAAAAATATCCAAATTTATTAGTTGTTATAGATAAGTTCCGTTGTTTCTTAATTATTTTTTACAGTGTCTTCGGCCTTCAAAGTCACTAACAACTTGGTTTGATAAAAACAAATAAAACTTAAACCAGCAAAACTTCATAGTGAAATTTATAAGATTTGATCAATTATTTTTTTTAAATATAAAATTATTGATATAAAAAATAAATTAATTAATCAAAAATATAGAAGTGACGTTTTCCAATGACATCATAGTCGGAAGTGCACACATATGCACCAATACACACAATCCTAAGCTTGCGTTGATTGGGTCAGCTCTAATTGCACCACCTATCCTATAGTTTTTATTCAGAAAAAAAACGCTTTTTTTAAATTTGAATATTAGATCATGCTTCAAAAGATTATTCGTTCAATTAGTTCTAAATTTGAAAATACGTATGAAAACATAAGATAAACATTCTGGAAACATTAAACCATGCAACAAAACCAATTAATATGTGATAACTAGACGTCGGAAAATAATTGACTCACTTTTTTGCAACTCATCCAGTTTAACATTCCTCATCGTAGATTTAGAAAATATGAATTACTGTTCCTCAATCATCACTCTACTAATTATGGATATCATCTTCACTTTCCAGAATGTCGAGACTTGTTGACTCAAGCCATGGTCTTGAAATATTTGGTACCAGTCTAAATGATTTTTGTCATTCTTTACGACTCTACCAAAACCTGGACTTAACCTTGGCTTTGACTTGAATGTTCTTTCTTATGTATATTTCGTTCTATTTTTGTCATTGCTTCATTTTATATTATGTATGTGCTATTTTTTCTCTGTTGCTCTTTTTTCTTATTTCGTATTTGACGGCCTCCACTGTTGAGTGGTAAGACGCTTGACTATGAACACAAAGGTCGCGGGTTCAAACCCGGCGTGCGTCAATAACTTTTATTCAATTAATATCTGTCATAACACATTTATTCATTTAAAAAATAATAAAAAGTGTATTTGCCGCACGTTCCAGAGTGGTAGATACTCTCAGTATCGCCCTGGTGAAAGACCACCATTCAGAATTGAAACGTTGCTTGAAATGGCTTTGGCCATGTTAGGTGACCAGATCTGAATATCCAGGTACTTCCCGACCTTCCTTTTCCCCATGTCCTTCGCCTCTCCACTACTTTCAGCCTCACAACATACCATAATTGGGGATGCCGTAGTCTCACTAGCTCTAGACGGTTGGGAGTAGTTGAGACTCTTGTGCGGTATTCATTATAAAAAAAAACAATAAGAAAAGTAATTGGACAATTGTCCGTTAGTTTATAAATAAATATAACCAATTAGATTAAAAAATAAATAAAATTTGAAATCACCAGAACTCAAGCAATTCAAAACATGGAGAAACCGTAGTTTTTTAGATTTTTTTGATTAGAATGTTCTCTCTTATGTATATTTAGTCCTACTTTTGTCATTGCTACATTTAATATTATGTATGTGCTGTTATTTCTCTATTGCTCCTTTTTTCCATTTTGCGTTATGTATTTTTGTAATTGGACAATAGTCCGTTAGTTTATAAATAAATAAAAAAATAATTATTTAAATTTAGTTTTTATACACATTTCAGTCATTTTATTCTTCAAATATGAGCTGTTCCAATTATAAATAGCTGATATTTTCGGTTACTCTGTAATCTTGCTATTAAACCACCCAATATCATATTTACGAAGAACCGGTTATTTTTGGAACCGTTGGGAACCCTAAATCCTTTGAAGAATTTCAATCAAAAATAAGATTTTAGTAGAGATGGCCGTGTTTGGATGTCGCTCGCCAACCTCCCCAAAGAAATTTTCATTTTTATTATTTACTTTGGCATTGTTCGTGCATATTTTGACATCGATATTGCCTATTATTATTGCATATTCAGATGTCTAGTGATAACACTAAAGATTATCGTTTTTAAATTTAGTAACTGAAAATTCGTATCGGATTAGTGCGGCTCGTGAATTTTAATTTGCTACAATGGTAAAATACGACGGTTTTGATTATTGCAGAAACCATTTATGATTATTATTTAAAAATATATGTATAAATTCTTTGTACGAAGATTTTCAGAATTTTTAAATTTTGGCGGTTCACTGCTCCGTTTGCTGAAAAATCTTCAAATAAAAAATAGAAATAAAAAAAAATAACATTTTCAGCTTTAACAACTACCATACTAAAAAATCACGAGCCGCCATTGAGTTGAAATACCATTTGAATATTGAATTATGACTTTTAAACAAAATATAAAAATAGTACAATTGACTTTTAATATTATTTTGTTAGTTATAAAATGGCATGCAAAAACTCTGATATCCGGTACAAATGCTTGTAGCATAAATATTTTTTTTCGTTTTTTTTACATTAATTGATACGTATTTGACTTTTATGGAAGACTACTCTTACATTAAATGACGTATAGGCTAGTCCAAAATATGCAAAGTTTTTCCTGCGGCTCAATCATACGCTGAAATATATTAAAGCGCTTCTGAACTACTAACTGTAATCAGTGAAAATGCAAAAAAAAAAAAAAAAAATCGTGCGATTACCATATCGAAATTTGTGTATATTGTAATCCTAATTTAGTTGTAAACAAAAGTGTTTACAAACAAAAAAGGTAGTTTTGCAAAGCTACTACATAGCGGCTTATCTTCAGGTTCTACCAAATTATACATTTTTGTCTTAATTATTAAGTACATTAATTTTTCAGTATGTGTGTAAGCTTTCTAATAAAAACAATACTACAAATAATTTATCTGTTAATTTGATACGGGTAGTTTGGAATATGTCTGTGGAAAGGTTTCTAGTGAATACGATTTTTAAATAGTAATCTTTAAAATTCTTTATAAAACTCGTACAAAACAAAACGATAAGACGTTCACAATTGCCTTCGATGGTTTTCAAACTGCACAGTTGACTGATAAAAAAAGATCATAGATAAAAAATTAATTCACTCGAAACCTTAGACATGTACAGATATATAACAAAACCTAATTCTAGTTTCGAAAAAAAAAGCATTTTTGAAAAGCATTTAAAAAGTATTAGGTTTTGTCTTTTTAAAGGTAATTTGCCAGAGTGCTACAATTGTAAAATATGACGGAATTAATGTTTTAGTAACCGAAAATGATTTTTATTTAAAAAATACATACATTCTTTCAGCACCCAAAATGGCGCTGAACGTCACTTTGCAGCATTCTAAAACAAGCAACACTGCACACGATTTATCTGTAAATTCTACATAGGCCGTTAAGAAAATGTCTAAGGTTTCTAGTGATTAAAAAAGTACCTGTAAACTTTTAAATTTATCGAAAAAAATGCTAAAATGTTAGTAAAAAGTTCAATTTGAAAACCAGCGCAGTCATTTTTGAACGTTTTACCTAAAGTTCCATTATGAATTTCATGTAGAATTTTAAAGATAACGGCAAAAAAAATATTCACTAGAAACCTTAGACATTTCCCTGACTAACCGCAAGAATTTATCAGGTAAATCGTTTGTAGTATTGCTTGTATTAGAAAGCCAAAAAGCGTGTATTTTTGTGTACCGACCCTATTTTTTTATTTAATTTGATATTTTAAAAAATGGTCAGTGATTTGTTAAAACATAAAAAAGGTTGTTTGTTTTTAAAATGAGAATTACTACCATGCTTTTCAAACACCCTATCTACACACATAAGGCAAACAGGAAATCAGCAGGAAATTTTGGAATTTTACTATGTGAGAAAAAATTACGGTCTGAAAGTGGCCCTCAAAGGCTCGCCATGATGTGAGAGAATGTCTACGGGTTTTGGAGGCCTTTATAATATCGCATGGGGGTGAATTTTATGAAAATGTGGGGTTGTTAAAAATAACGTCGAAATAAATATAACCTGGCCTAAATACGTGATTGCGTAACTTTTTATTTGACCATTTAGTCAGACCGAGTGCGAACACGTAATGACCGTTGGTTAAAATTATGATTGAGAGAAAGAAAACCAATAATACTAGTATTTTCGTAGAAAGTAATCACTTTGTGATTTGACATATTTAATACAAATGAAATAATAAATTTGTACAATACCGTGGTTTTTTATTATTTATTTTATAACGCCAGAGAGCTGAGGCTTCACAATATTTGAAAAAGCAGCCAAAGCTAACTGGCGGGAAATACATGAAAACCGTCCTAAGTAGTTACTCACTAATTTATTTTTTAATATTTTTTTACAGATGACTTTTTACTATGACTACTTGAGCACGAAAGGACTATTTTTTTAATTAAAAAAATGTTTCACGTTGGTAACATTGATATTATTTTATCTATGGTGTTTCAAAGTTTATTAGCTTTTTGAGACGATTCCTTAGTGTTGATAAAAAATTAAACCTGTTCGTAATTTTCTAAGCTTCTGTATTTTAAAATAAGCATTGTGTGTTTAGATTTTCTTTATCTTTCTCGCTTATATTACCAAAAATATTTTAAAAATAAACCGCGTATTGTGAATATTATCGGAGTGTCAAACTGACATAACCTTATGTCATTAAAATTTTTACGGGTGATTTTAGTACAAACTAGATTTAATTTACTTTTACTTACATCACAAGCTTAAACATAGTATAAAATACAGTTTATTTGATAATTTGGCATCAACACCATAAGAATTGATTAATTTTTTAGGTTCAAACTAGAAAAAATAATATTTTTCGACGGCTTTCACGGACATGACAGTTCGCTGAAAATGTCGTTTTTTCAACCCGCGCAAGTTTGAAGCGCTGTAACTTTTAACTTTTTAGGCAAACTATATCTGTTTTTGATATTCATAATGCATTAAGCTAAGTGCGTTGTTTATAATTTAAAATAAAACCTTTTTGAGTATTTTGTGAGGCTGAACGTAGTGGGGAGCAGTGGCGGCTCGTGACTTTTTAGTGTCCTAGAGTGGTAAGATTGAAAAAAAACGTCATCATTGATGTTGTTGTAGCCGAAAATATTTTTTTTTTTTTTCGAAATTTCAACTTTTTGTATGAAGATTTTTCAGAAATCCGTGCAGTGCACCACCAAAACTGAAAAATCCTGAAAATCTTCCTACAAAAAATAAAATCTTGAAAAAAAAAAAATTATTTTCGGCTACAACAACATTATCAATATCGTATTTTTCAATCTTAGCACTATAGCAAACTAAAAACTATCGAGTCACCACTGGTGGGGAGGGGAAGAAGATGGGAAATAGGAAGGTTAGGAAGTACCTGGCTATTCAGATCTGGTCACAAACGGTTAAAGCCATTTCCATCAAGCAACATTTCAATTCTGAATGGTGGTCTTTCTACAGGGTGATACTTAGAGCATCTACCACTCTGAAACGTGCCGCAAATATACTTTATGTTATTTTATGGAAATTAAATGTGTTATGACACATATTAATTACATAAAAGCAATTTGCATACGCTGGGTTTTAACCCGCGACCTTTGGATTCGTAGTCGAGCGTCTTACCACTCGACCATGGAAGTCGTCAAATATGGGGGCGTACGAGACTTTTTTTTGATAAAACCGTGATCCTTTGAGTGCCACGATAGAAAGTAAGATCTGTACAGCGTCCTTGAGGTGATTTTTCACAAAAACGGCGCTATACAAATCGTCCAAATATTATTATTATTAACTTTGTATTCACTCAGTTTTGATAAGTGGAGGCGGACAATATATCAACAAAGGCGTGTGTCCAATTCAGCCATTCGGTTAGAATTGTTCATCGGAGAAACTGTTGTTGCCGTTCTATTGTCAGTCTTGTTAAGTAACGCTCCACACGATCGGATTAAGTTTAATTTAAACATTGCCGAACAAATTGGATGTTGTGAGCGCTAGCAGAATACCCCCTATCGCCAAATAGCGTGGAATTATCGACAACCAACATTTTGAATGCGTGTCGGTCGGTTATAATGCGAATTATAATTCTAAATTGCCTACCCGCAGTTGTCGGCTACAGTCATGCCATAATTTCTGGAATGAATTATATAGCTTCCAAGAAGATGTACATACCAAAACTCGATTGAGATGGTATTCAAAATTTGTATTCCGATCCCAAGATGAGACGTGAGCGTTACCGTTATATTCTTAGAGTGGTATCAATCCAAGGCAGTGTAGTCAATTTTTGATGATTTTTACCTGACTCGGCGGACCTGGGCGTGGCTAAGACCAAGGCTAGGGTATTAATACATCCATTCATATCACATATCGACATGATTTTTTTATTTATTCGTATAACCACTTTTTTACAGTATTGATATCAACATAAGTGTAGTTAGTGTCAAGTTTAGTGGCATAATAAAATATGTGGACGGAGTCCCGCAGTGACCCAGGAGGCCAAGATCGTTGTGACAGTACGTAGAAGCGGATTATTATATTTGTTGTCTCTTTCTCTTTCATGGCGTACGACGTAAAAACCCGGATAATGTGATTTATCGCAAGTTTGTATCAGTTGGGTAAAAATAATTAGCTCTCTCTCCATACAATATTTTTCCAAGGTTATATTCGAGTTATTTTCAAATTTTAGAAAAAGTTTGACATATCAACACAACTACTTATTACAGCTGTACGTTTTCGTTTAATCGAACAAATTATCTTTAATACAAAAATCGAATATGCTGTTATGGTACTGATATTTTTGTAAGAAACATACCCTATACCCGAAAAGAATGCAATGCTGATGTAAGCGTAATGAATAGGACCGAGAAAGGGACGCTTATATGGTTTGGGCGTGTAGAGAAAATGATCGAAAAAAGGAGTGTGAAAATAATATATGATGCGAAAGTGAATTTAAGAAGAAGTCGGGGTCGCCCGAAGAAAATATACCACGGTCAAATTAATCAAATTCTTAAGTCGGGCCATGTGAAGAGTCAGAATAACAGAAGAGTATTTATGAGACAGTGTATGAATGTGAATGAAGCAAGGAGTGTGTACCAATACAGAGTTGTATGGCGGTCCGTTCTCTCTGCCTACCTCTGCGAAAAAACGGCGTGATGGTTAGTTAGTTAACTTATCCACTTTTGCATAATTGTAATTTGCATAATTGTCATTTTATTTTAAAGCTTAAAAAATGAGAAAATTCATATGTTTTTTTGCTGTGTTATTGTTTATGTTAGACTAACAACATTGAAATAAATAAATAGAGCCATCTATTGGCAATATGATGCAAATAATAGTTATTCTAATAGTGTGACCGAATCGTTTGACAGGTGGACAGGTTAGTGCATGTTTTTTCAATATTTTAATGATAAGTTCTTAATTTAAAAAGAATAAAAGCATGTACACGCAATTTGCTAATGTATAGAGCTCTTATTTAACTACTGTAGATGTAAAACATCTTATAAATAAGTGTTATCATTTCGATGTACAAAATTTATGCTCAGCCAGTCTTAATGTCACATTTATTTGAATTTGTATTAAAAACAAACACTTTTTTGCTGTTTATTTTAGAAAAATATATTATTCGGTGGATAAGGACGGGTTGGAATTGATTTTGAAGTTATTATAAAATGGTGCCACTGATTAAATAGAAGTAATAAGTGAAAATGATGACAGCGACCGAGAAAATTTGTTGACGTTGGAAGCCTATGGCATGGAAAATTAATCAATGACATCTACAAGGTAAGTGCGAGTATGTGTGGATAAAAGATATTCAGTTTCTATTATTAACAACAATAACTTCCATATCAATGCATGCACCCATTTCTCGTCTGCACACACTCAGGAACGAATACACCTCAAATATTGACATCTTTCCTATTAACTTGCCAAAATTTGAAAGACATTTAAATGAAATATTTATTTTCCACTAATGTATAAGAACTATTATTTATTTTTCGACAATTTACTTTTTACTGCATTATTCCAAGTTTATCTTTTTAAACCGTATTATTTTCCGTACACATGCACTTACTTATGTTATTTTTTTTATGTAAAAGCCCATTAGGGCGTTGATAAATAAATAAAGAGGAGCATTTTTATGAAGGTTAATCTCTGTTTGTAATCATAGAAAAACTTTATACAAAGTGGCGTAGTAATGAAAATGACAAGTAATAATATATTAGGCCTCTTATGGGTTCGATTCATTATTTTCTAATATTAAATATTGAAAGAAAGATGAATGCAAGACGCTCCATTAGTGGAGGACTGAACGCTGTTGGCGCAAATAAAAAAAATGTCTGAAGAAGCGAAGCTAGCAGTCCACAATGGAGTTTTTATACCAACCCTGATGTATGGCAGTGAGACATGGAACTGGCAGAGGAAGGATGAAATTAGGCTGAATGCTGGGGAAATGAGATCCCTGAGGCATATGTGCGTTAAAACGATGGATTTCCGGAAAAAATGCAAGCCTGAAATAAGCGTAATTAATAAAGACAATAAAGGGACGTTATATGGTTTGGGCACGCAGAGAAAATGAACGAATAAAAGAGAGTGAAAATAATATATGACCCAAAAGTGAATAGAAGAAGAAGTCGGGGATGCCCGAGGAAGACATGGCACGATCAAGTAATTCAAATACTTGAATCGAGCCATGTGAAGAGTCAAAATAACAGAAAATTATATTTGAATGTGAATGAAGCAAGAAGTACGTGCTGAGAGATAGTAGTACGTCTTTTCTGCCTACCACTGCGGCAAAACGGCGGGATAGTTAGATTGTTAGTTAGTTATATATTATTATTTTTTCTTAAAAAATAACAAACATAATTTGAAACCAACTGTTGTTGATAAAATTAAATCACTTTTATAACTACGTATAGCTATGAGAACATAATATTTTACATGAGTTCAACTGTTGAGGAATAAGGCTCTCGATGTAGATTTTTGTTCTCGAGTTGATAATCTGGGATAGAGTTTTTCAACTTAGAAGCAACCTCCATTTATTAAATAATTTAGAAATCCCACATTCGTTTACTGACAAACTTCTTAAAGTGCGTCCACAGTAAATGCAAGTACAAAACCATATAAAAACGTTGCCTTCAGTTGAAGCTAGGTATAAATGTTTGTATTCATGATCAAATGGTGCCTTTCAAGGGGGAGTTAGCAACCAAGCAGTGCATGGAAAGAATACCAGCATTGATTAGCGGTAGTGAATAGTTAAATACAGACGTGATTGCAAAATATTGCGCATTCCATTTGATTTGAGCCAACATCAGGACCACGGTGGTCGTCGTTGAATAAAATAATATATATTTTTTAAGTTTTTACACAAAAACTCGAAATTAAAAATGTAAAATACATGCCGTTCGAGAAATATCCTCATCAATGCATGTATATTCTACTATTGTGTATGTAACCTTTTATTATTTGCCGACGCGGGGTTTATAAAAGGTTTTTTTGGCCGATTGAGTATTGGAAACGCATTGTCAAATGGAATTACTTTTTGGTTATTTTAATCCTTGGTGTATTCTGTTTCAACACATCAAATCCAATGGTTTAAAATAATGGAATTTTATGATAAACGGTTACTAGTTTGAAAGTAATCATAGCGAGTAAAATAAAGCATGGTCGTGATATTTAATAGCATTAAAATGTAACTAATGTCCAAGATTAAACGTAATGATATAAACTATACTATTTATAAACGTTTTCTAATGCAAGTTTAGACAAAAATTGATGTCAATAAAAATAAAAAGATTTTATAACAATTGATTTTAAAGTAAAATCACTATAAAGCTTTTAACGTTTATAAATGTAATTAATGAATAGAAAGTAGTTGACAGTTTTGAATATCTTTGTATTATAAGCACAGTCGCACTGCATACTGTTTTGAAAATAATTTTGAGTAGTTTTTCACTTTGTGATTGCCTATGAAAGAAAAAAGAGAAAGAATAGAAAGAAAATAAAGTAAGAAAGAAAAAGAAAAAGAGAAAAAGAAGAGAAGAGAAGAGAGAAGAAAAGAGAAGAGAAGAGAAGAGAAGAAAATAAGGAGAAAATAAGGAGAAAATAAGAAAAACAAGGAAAATATAAAAAAGGAAAGAAAAGAATGTAAAGGAAATAAGAAAACAAGATAGAAATAATAGAAAATTAGAAAAAATAAGTAAAATAAGGAAAAAGGAAGGAAAGTAAAGAAAATGAGGAAAAAAAAAAGAAAAAAAGAAGGGATAAATAAAAGTGTGACCTTTTTCAATTATTTTCACTAGAAGAACATAATGATAATAGTAAAACGAATTCCTTTACACAAAGTCGATAAAGTAGATGTAGACCATTACTTTACAAAGGCAATGCACGACGTCAATTATATTAATGATCCATTCAGCGGCTTGGAGTGGAAGACACTTCCAGTAAGTGCAGTGGGGCTAGATGGGCGTTCGCCATCGATACCTTACTTCGTAATGGCCTCGCCGCCTTGAAGGCAATCCACTGCAGTTACCTACGTGAAGCCATTTTGACTTCTTCAAAGGGCCTTGCTGGAAAGCTACACGCTTTAACATGTAAGATTCCGTGGTAGTCGACCAATAGTAACGGGTGTGGACGAAACAATTCATCACACGGAAACCCCAATTGGGGTAAGTTGTGAGGTTAAAAAAAAAGTGGGGAGGAGAGGAAGGGAAAGAAGATAATGGTGAAAAAGTACCCGGCTTATCAGATCTGGTCACCAAACACGGCTAAAGCTATTGCAAGCGAGATTTCGATTATGAATGGTGATATTTCACCAGAGCGATATTTAATTGGTCAACTTTAAAAAAACTAAGTAACTGACCATCACGCCGTTATCACGAGAGGACGAACCGCCATACAACTCTGTCTTGGCATACACTCCTAACTTTTTTTTTTTTAATAAATATATAGTAAATACCGCACAAGAGTCCCAACTGCTCCTAACCGTCTAAAACAAGTGAGACTATGGCATCCCCAATTGGGATATGTTGTGAGGCTGAAGGTAGTGAGAAAGATATGGGAAAGAGTAAGGTTAGGAAGTACCTGACTGTTCAGATCTGGACACCAAACACGGCTAAACCCAGTTCAAGCAACGTTTTGATTCTGAATGGTGGTCTTTCACCAGGGCGATACTTAGAGAATCTACCACTCTGAAACGTACCGCAAATATACTTTTTATTATTTTATATTAATTTAATGTGTTACGATAAATATTAATTAAATAAAAGTTACTGGCGCACGCTGGGTTTGAACCCGCGACCTTTGGATTTGCAGTCAAGCGTCTTACCACCGACCATAGAGGCCGTCAACTAATATGCGAAGTTAAATTTTCGCCACACGGATGTAAATGCAGATAGAATGCGAATCAGAACTTATTTTTCTGTTTTCCTGCAGAGCCAGGCTTATATGGAAACCTACACCAGTAAAAAGTTTACGGGTTGAAGGTTGAAAAACAACTGGCTATACAGATCTAATTCACAAACACGGCTAAAGCCATTTCAAGCAACGTTTCGATTTTGAATGGTGGTCTTTTACTAGGGCGATACTTAGAGTATCTTCCACTGCGAATATTGTAGAAATATGAACACGAGTCAAATAAATATTAGACAAACTTTCATTTAGGTAATTGAATGTTGTAAAAAAATAGCGTGGCTACATCGACATGTTCACGAAGGCATTGGGCATGTCTCTCTCAACTTTAACTGATTATTAGTTAAGGCTTCGACGGCGTTCATCACAATTGTTACTACCCCATTCGGCCGATCTCATAAACGTTTTATCTGTTGGGTTGGGTTAAGTTTTGTTAGGTTAGGTTAAGAGAGACATACATAGAGCAATCTTTAACATATCGATACAGCCACGTAAAAAAAGAATGTATTTTACAAATGCTTAAAATTATTTTTAAATATTTTTCCTTAACTATCGACCAAAATACAATTACATATTAAATTTAAATTGGTGTTTCTCTTTAGTTTATTGATTGGTGACGACTTCTGGGGTCGAGCGGTTAAGATTCTTGACTACGATTCCAGAGTTTCTAGGTTCAACCTCAGCATGCGTAAATAAATTTGTGTTTACACATTTAATCAATATGTGATATATTTGGGGTACTTTCCAGAGTGGTAGATACTCTCAGTATTGCCATGGTAAATACCATCATTCAGAATCGAAACGTTGCTTGAAATTGCCTCAGTCGGGTTCGGTCACTAGATCTGAATAGCCTGGTACCTCGCAACCTTTTTCTTCGCCATTTTTTTCCTTCCCTTTCAGCCTCACAACATATCACAGTTGAAAGTGTTATAGTCTACCTGGTTTCAGACAGTTTTGATTCTCGTGCGGTATTCAAAAAATATTTTTTAAAACCTTTTTGACTTTCGTACTTCTTAACAGCTAGAAATAACAAGAAGGGTAACAAAACTTCCATAACGTCTCAATCGTGTGAATAGTGCAGGAAAAAAAAAACCAAACAATTACTATTTATTTTCGTGGAAAGCAATCACTTTGTGGTTTGACATATTTAAGAAATGAAAAAATAACTTTGTAAAAGACCACGAATATTTTTTCAATTCATATTATCTGTTTCTTACTCTCTGTTGCTTTGTTATAATTTAAATATTACTCTATTTTTTTCTCATTATTTTGATATTTTATTTTAATTTTATAATTGTTTCTCCCTCTGTTTGTATATATTACTGCACACTTTGTATTTTTTGTTTAGTTTAGTTTTGTACCCTAATATTACGGCTAAGCGAAACCAGTAGGTCATAAAAATAAAATAATATTCGTGGACTTATACAAAGTTATTATATCATTTATTTATGATTGATTAAACTTAAAAAACCTATTTAACAACTTAGAGATACATTCTGTTAAAACAATTTAGTATTAGTGAACATGTTGCCTTTTGTGTTACTTATTTATTTATTTCTAAGGTAAAAACTTCCCCGCATTTTCTCCCCTTTTTCGTTAAGTGAGATCTTTGCAAATGATTTTTAAAACCTTGAGTTTTGTGAGAATTAAAAAAAAACACATCAAGACTTCGAAAAGGCAAATTAATTTTTTGCTCAAATAATATTTCGAAAAGCCAATACCCGTTACCCTGGGACAATATGTAAGGCAAATATTTTTTTACGAAATTCCATATTCGTAATGAAAATAATATCAGTGGTTGAATGTACGGGAATTTTCATGATTTTAAAGTAAGCTTGTACGTAATATAAATTTATGATTGAAAAACCTTTGTGACTTATTTCCTCTTGTATTAAATGGAATTTCACTACGAATTATCAGTTTCAAAATTGGAAATAAAGTTGAACATTTAAATAACAGGAATTACCTCAACGTTAATGGTTCAGAAATTTTTGATGCATTGACTAACTTCCAACGGTTTGCTCTGATGCAATTTGCACAGCTATTCTGTTTAATATTTCTAAGTCAGTGCCATTTTCTTCATTTCAAAACATCATGTGATATTATAATACTCTGAAATAACCGTTTATGGGAGACGCCATATTGTCTGTTCTTTATTTTTAATCATTTATCAGTTGCTACCCATGAAAAATCATGGGATTTTGTTTATAGTTAATACCGCACAAGAGTCCCATCTGCTCCCAAATGTCTAGAGCCAGTGAGACTATGGCATCCCTAAATGGGGTGTGTTGTGAGGTTTAAGGTAGTGGGGAAGGAAAATGATGGAAAAGAGGAAGGTTAGAAAGTACCTGGCTATTCAAATCTGGTTACTAAACTTGGCTAAGCCATTTCAAGCAACGTTTCGATTCTGAATGGCGGTTTTTCAGAATTAATTTTTTTTTCTTGGGATATAAATTGACTTGTCAAGAGAAAAAATTAATTGCTTTAATCCATCTATTTTTAAATACGTAGAGTAATGTCTGCTAAAACACACTATAGGTAGGTACTTTATAAGGTATGTTTGAATTTAAAAAGCTTTTTTTTATTTAAAAATTTCAATTAACATCACTACCAAATTTTAAAAGTTCATACTCGTACGATAATACGAAAAAAGTCTGCAAATTAGTGTGCTAGAATTTGAGCATTATTCTCATTGAACCATAAATCAATATGATTTATCAAAAAAGATTGAATGTCAGTGAATTCTGAAAGCTTCTGAAATAATCTCATTGACATAATTTATTATTCATTCCATCAAATATTAATATTAACTCGCAAACATGGTAAAGCCGCTAGACGCACGTACCATATTCAAGGGAAACCGAATCGATTCAGTTCCCACAAATTCACATTACTTTAATTGTCCCCACGTTAATTTAACAGAAAGTAACGTTTATTTAGTCGTTATTCGTAATTAATTGAACAATGTAGGTAAACTAAAAGCCGATTAGCCCAAAATCGTCTATTTTCGGGGCCTGTATTTTGCTGTCAACACGAATAAGGTCGATACTAAAATAGATCAAAGGAACCACATATTAGGTTAAGACTAAAAAAAATCTTTTCATCGCGTAATTTTTATCATTTCATATTTTCGTTTTGACGTCTTGCTTTATTGTAAAAAGCCTCTCCTTTTGATGATTTCTTCTATCGGAGGTTGGCCATCATCGTAAATTAAACCTCGCAGCTCTTCTCGTCCTTGTATCCGCACTAAATCCACTGGCTCTACCTGGTTATCGCACTCTTGTCCAGTCCTACACCGCTGGGCGGAGAATCGCGCACCTCGTGATCTACCTTAATACTCGCTTTCGACGTGAAGCTTGCTCACTTTCTTCGTTCACCGCCCAACATCACGCCTGTGGGCGGGTAACGTATTTCCTAACGGCCTCCATAATTGAGTGGCAAGACGCTCAACTAGGAGTCCAAAGGTCTCGGGTTCAAACCCGGCGTACGCAAATCACTTTTATTTAATTGATATGTGTCATAATAATAATAATAATAATAATAATAATATTTGGACGATTTGTATAGCGCCGTTTTTGTGAAAAATCACCTCAAGGGCGCTGTACAGATCTTACTTTCTATCGTTACATACTAATTCCTAGCTTAAATAAGAAAATATACAGGAACATACTTACCTGGCAGGTCCCATCAGATAGACACAATTATGAACTTAAAATTATGATTATTATTTAATTATTATTATAATATTATTATTATAATATATATGTATATATATATTTTTTTTTCCGATTTAGGGCATGGGAGCGAAACTAAAAGAATGGACTTTCTGAATTTGTCATACAGTACAGGATTTGGTTAAAATTTGCATATCTAAAGGTGATTCGTCGAGAGACAGATTATGTTGAGATTCTTTTAATGAATTTAAGGATATGAGAGTCTGAAAAGGTAAGTTTTCAGTTTGGACCGAAATTCTGTTGGGCTCGTTATACATCTTAGTTCCGGAGGGAGTTCATTCCAAGCCTTCGGCCCCGAAACTCCGAAAGCGCGATCTCCAAACTTAGTATTTGGATTGCGTTTAGGTTCTATAAGCCTTCCGATAGCCGATGACGTTGCCGATCTAAGAGTCGACTGCTTTAGAAGAATATTTTTTGGAACGCATAGTTCGGTGATGTACAGTGGAGCCATTTCGTTAAGGGATTTAAACACCATCCAGCACAACTTGTACTGGATTCTTTCAGTGCACTTGAGCCAGTGAAGGTTCCGAAGGTGCTCTGAAATATGCGAATATTTAGATACCCCGGTGATAAGCCTTGCTGCAGCATTAAAAACTGATTGGAGTTTATTAGTTTGGTATTTAGGAAGGCTGGCGTAAATACCGTTACAGTAGTCGAGCCGTGAGACTACATACGAATTGATTAGTAGTTTAGTTGCTTCTATCGGGAGATTTCTTTTGACAGACTTGAGTTGTCTCAGATGAAAAAAACCGGTACTTACAGTTCGATTTATTTGAATTTTTAGCGAAAGGTCCGAATCCAGATTAACACCAAGAAGTTTTACGGCTGTTTTCGGAACTATGTCGCTACCGGAAATAGATATTGGCGAATTATCTATGAAATGTTGACGTCTGTTTGTGGCCACCCAGAGAAATTCAGTTTTAGAAGGATTAAGCTTCAGCTTATTTGAAGACATCCAAAGAGTTATTGCCTCTAGACATTCGGCGATACGCATTTTTAGACTGTCCGATTCGTTTGGAGTGCAGAAAAAATAAACTTGTCATCATCACATTAAATACATTAAATTCACATAAAATATTATAAAGTATATTTGCGGCACGTTCCAGAGTGGTAGATACTCTAAGTGTCGCCTTGGTGAAAGACTAACTAACTAACTAACTAACTAAATAACCATCACGCCATCATCAGGCAGAGAGGACAGACAGCCCTATAACTCTGTCTTGGCACACACTCCTTGCTTCATTCACACTTATACATGGTCTCATACATACTCTTCTGTTATTCTGACTCTTCACATGACCCGATGAAAGACCACCATTCAGAATCGAAACGTTGCTTGATAGAAATGGCTTTAGCTGTTTGTGACCAGATCCGATAAGCCAACCTTCCTTTTCTTCAACTCCTTCAGCCTCACAACATACCCTAATTGGGAATACCATAGTACCACTGGCTCTAGACGATTGGGAGCGGTTGGGACTCTTTTGCGGTATCAATCCGATTAATCACCGTCTGCCTGTCTCCGATCTCAACTCATTTCTGTCTCCATCGTAACTGTGGGTTCCCTATGGTCCAATGAGACTCGTAGCAGTACCCTTCAGATCACTCCCTCCTCTCTTCTTGTGTTTTCTACCCGTATCTCTCATCAAAATGCACATTTTAGAAACTGAAACTAACACTAATTTTAACCCATTTGTGACGAAATTTGTTTCGTCACAAATTCCCATATTCTCTAGTTATTTTTTATAGCGCTCTTTCGGGGTTAAATTAAAATCCACTCCTGTAACACATGGCAATTCTCACCAACCTGTGCCTGCATTAATCATCCCGTGGTCTGTCGGTGAACGCAATGTTGTCACTGCAACCAGAAACATGCCAAACACTGAAGAGAAAAACCGATAGAAATCAAATTTTCCTCAATTCTACTGAAATTTTATCAAATATTTTCAAATGTTTAAATTCGTTCTTGAGCAGATGAATGACTTGGTCGGCCTGTCTGGACCCAGGAGTCAAAAAGAAAGTTAATCGTTATGTTTTCTCCACTTCTTTTAAAATTGATCAAACATTTTCAAACATAGAAATTATTTCTTGAGAAGGTAGGTAGACAATTTCAGTGGCTGTTTGGGACCTAGGAATCAAAAAGTCTTTTGTAAATTATCAATATCATTTTTTCAAGTCGATTTCGACCACACCTCTAGGAATAATCCATTCAGTGATGCTTTAGATTGTACATGAGGCATTAATAACAACAGGGTGAGACAGGTACAACTTGCAGTAGTCAGATCGAGTTCAAACTCTGGCTTGGCATGTTGACGTGGAAATGCAACAGAGTGGCGGAAATATTCTGTAGACACTTGCTATGAAACTAAAACCAGTTTAAAGGGTTAAACTATGTTTATGGCAGATTGTTCGACTGTCTGTCAAATTTGACATTGTCACAAATTTACTTTTTGTCACAATTGACATCGTCACAATTTAACGATCATTTTGTTATTTTGACATTTTTATGGTTTTCGTTAAACGTCGATTTTAGACCCGCTACAGCTTTGTCACAAATTTTGTCCAGCTGACAAGCATAAAAAAGACCGCTATAGTTTTTAGTTGATCACAATTTGTTCAAAAGCTAGAACGGAGAAAAATATCAGCGTTTAACGGGGACCGTCTAAACGCACAAAAAAAAAGTCGCTATTCATAAAATTGTGACGGTGTCGAGTGTGACGATAGTTTGGAATACCTCAACCTAAACTCTATTTGTATAGAACAGGGGTGGCCAAAGTCCTGATCACTACAGGCGACCTGCTTTTTAAATTATTGGCGGCGATCTGCTAACATCGTATGTCTTAAGTGATCGTAAGAAAAGTAGTAATTTACAGCCAAAAATAACTTAAAATTTTAAATAGACATAGATATTACCAATTAAAAAGAGTTTATAAATTCTGTACGCGGCTTAGATAGGCAGGCGACTAGGAATAGTCGCGGTAACCGCGGTCGATACTTTGGCCACTCCCAGTATATAACAAGTTGCGATGGAGCGCTTTGTTTTAATGTTATTCTTCTACTTTTCATCTTATTTTTTATGAAATTACTACCGACTGCTGGAGAAAGTGAAACTACAGCATCCCCAATTGTGGGAATGTCGTGAGGCTGCGGGAAGCGGCATATCTATGTATGTGTCTTACAGAAGTTTGCAATCGTGGGACGACCAGTTTTTAATTTACAATGATTGATTTCGTATTTAAACTTTATCGGGGTTTTAATTTGTCTGTTTATATGTGTTTTAAATAACAATCTGAAAGTATTAATAACAACGTGTTTATGGTTCTTAATAATTTTGTAGGTACTGTGAAAGTTTCCAGAACTCAAACATGTTTGCTAAACGTAATATCCATGTTGGTTTGGGATGTGCCATTGATGCTGGTTGCCCTTTCAAATGGTATTCTACTAAACATAGTACACTTACCTTAAAGCACTTGATTGTGTGCTTATGTCTAGTGTAGATAATCGAGGGAGGAACGGACGTCATGGTGATTATGACACTAACAACGGTTGTACGCGAAAGGGGTGTGAAAATTAAGATTAAGTGAATAGAACAAAAAGATAATGACCGAAGAAGTTAATGAAAGAAGAAGTTAATGACGTCACATGACCGATAAGATCAAGTGAATCAAATTAATATGTAACTGGGTTGGCTCTTATCAACAGTCGAGAGTTGGCTAAAGATAAAAGATTAGGTACCTTTGTACTGGTGAAATTATATTGCATCTGTTGGATTCCAAAATGGTATTGTGTTAGGTGACCTTAACTTACCAACTAACTAACTAACCGTCACACCGTTTCCACGCAGGGGAAGGCAGAGAAGACGGACGAATATATACAACTCTGTCTTGGAGCACACACTCTATGCTTCATTCACATTCATACATCGTCCCATACATATTGTTCTATTTTTCTGACTCTTTACGTGGTCCGATTCAAGTATTTGATTCACTTGATTGTGCCATGTCTCCCTCGGGCGTCCCCGACTTCTTCTTCCATTCATTTTTGCATCATTTTTTTTTTCACATTCCTTTCTTCGTCAATCTGCTCTACAGGCCCAAACTATCAAAGCGTCCCTTTCTTAATCCTATTCATTACGCTTACATCAGCCTTGCATTTTTTCCGGATGTGTACATTTGATGACACGGTCATACATAGTTTTACCGCACTCATCTCATTCCTCAGCATTCAGTCTACTTTCATCTTTCCTATGCCAGTTCCATGCCTCATTGCCATACATCAGGGTTGGTATAAGCACCTCATTGTGAACTGTTAGCTTCGCTTCTTTGAACATTTTTTTTTATTTGCGCTAACAGCGTTCAGTCCTCCATTAATGGAGTTTCCTGCATTCACCCTTCTTTCAGTATCCTTATCAGCCTTTCCGTCTCTCTAAAACGTACTTCCTAAGTACACAAACTCGCACTAATTAATAACCCTTTTTAAATAAATCCTAATATATATATTTTTTTTTAATTTTGTAATTTTTTTTAACATTTTTTTTTCGTAAGAAGCAATCACATGGTGGTTGGACATTATATAAATAAAAGAATACTTTGTTTTAAAACCACAGAATTTATTATGATGAAGGCCAACCGGTTTCGCTTGGATCAAGCTTCGTCATTATATGTGCCCTGACGAAGCTTGATCCAAGCGAAACCGGTTGGCCTTCATCACAATAAATTCTGTGGTTTTAAAACAAAGTAGTCTTTTATTGACCTAATATTTTTGTTTGAGTTCATTCGCTCTACATGCCTAAACCATCTAAGCGTCCCTTTCTTGATTCTATTTATGACACTTACATCAGTCGTGCATTCTTCTCGTGTATTTTATTCAAAGTTTCCTCCTCCCCGACCATTACAATGTTGCCACATGAAATAGAAGAAGAAGATAAGTTACGTTGACTGACAGAAGTGTATTATTATTATGGTGTGTGCCCGAAAACCTACAAATTATGTTCTAGTACCTACTCGGAAGTGGGATTAACTTGGCGAGTGTTTTTTCTGCTATACTTCGTTTTATTATATTTTCAATATCATCCGCAGTCATAGTTTTCACCAATCATAGTTTTTACCTTAAAAAAGAAGAATATACATGGGGATATACCTAAATATTTGTTCCCAACCAAGACAAATATGCGATAAATCACTTTTTCCGGGTTTTTAAATCGTATACCATTAGAGAGAAAGAGACAAGAAAAGTTGTCACGTAATAAGGCACCACTTTTAAGTATGTAAGGATGTTATATGTCCGCACCAACTTCACATCATCGAGTCGTATAACTTACGTCAACGGGTTTTGAAGTTATTTCCTATATTTGTGTTGATAAAAAAACGTGCAGTGGTTGTACAAATAAATCAAACATGATGGTGATATGTGCTATGCACGAATGTTTAAATAATACCAAACAAAGATTATAAAACATCACTTTTTAGAGGTATTTCAACAGTTTTAAATATTTTTAACCGAACTTTAGAATTATCACATTTTTAATTATATAAAGACGTAAAATCAACAAAAAGCTTCCATCATTTTTTAAGCAAGCCTTCTGTTATTAGTGTTTGGGTGATATTTTGACTTTATAAATCATTTTAATGGTGTATTGATATTGATATTGTTTTGTTTAATGTGTTCAAATATTTTTATTAAAAAATGTTCGAATTCCATGTGGGCGGCAACTAATACGCTGTCCAACTTCCTTTAACATATCTTTGTCTCTTTCTACCAGAGTCAGTATAAAGTCAACAATACTCACTACACTGTTTAGCAAAGGTACCTATCCATCTATTTTCTCACTCCAAGGTTTTTACAGTGAACTTGAATTCATCTGAAACTACATAACACATTCGTTTCGTAAACGGTTTTAGATGTAACGTCAAGAAGTGAGTGGCACCCCTTTCGTACAATGACGTTAGTGTTAGTTTTTTTGCTAAAACACAAAAAAAGCTGGGTATTACGAAAGGGAATCAATAAAAAAAAAAACATTTTTTTGACAAACTCTTTAGATATTGTATTTATAATGAAGCTTCAGTTAGCAGTTCTGAATCTTTTTCACCTGAGCATCAGCTTACTATATTGATAGTATACTGAGAACCGAAAACCAATCTGCAGATTAGGTATGTGCTTTACACTTTGCATGTTCAAAAAATATTTATTTAACGCAATATAATCTACATAGTCCCGTACATTTATGGTGATATGTGTTGACGATATGTAATAAAAATTCAATTAAAGAAAGAAAACACCGAATTATCTTAGTATTTCGTCGCCGGAAAGGCAAAAAGGCTGAAGCGCAATTTTGGGAAGTAAACACCAGAGCTGTTAAATTACTTATTTTTTTACAGCAAAATTCATAGGTCTTCAGTACCTGGTCGGATTTTGAAAAAAAAAAGTAAACCAGATAACTCAATGCTCTCTGTGTTTCTCTCAATCCTTCTTTTACTTCTTCTTCCATTCACTTTCGCGTAATATATTCTTTTCACACTTCTTTCTTCGTTCATTTGCTCTACATGCCCAATCCGTGTAAGGGTCCCTTTCTTGATTCTATTCATTACGCTTACATAAGCCTTGCATTATTTTCAGATATCCATATTTTTAACATGGTTTTACGCACAAACGCCCCAAGGATCTCATTTCTAGAGCATTCAGTCTACTTTTATCCTTCCTCTGCCAGTTCCATGCCTCACTGCCATAAATCAAGGTTGGTATAAGAACTCTATTGTAGACTGCTAGCTTCGCTTCTTTGGACAATTTTTGATTTGCGCCAACAGCGTTCAGTCCTCCATTAATGGAGTTTTCTGCAATCACACTTCTTTTAATATCCTCATCAGCCTTTCCGTCTCTCGTTAGCATATTTTCTAAATACACAAACTCGTCCACTTATTAATAACCCTTTTCAAAGAAATTCTAACGTTTTTGCTTGAGTTTCATTTCAACTGAATTCATTTTGCAGAACGATGGTCAATTATTGCGGGTTGGTTTTCCTGGTCAAAAAATGTTTTATTTTAATTTTAATTTTATTTTTTGTATCTGTCGTAGGTTTCACGGTAGCTTGTATTGATTGCGTGAATAGCTTTGTACAATCAATTATACAAAGCTCTCCACTCAATCGCGGAAATTCTCTAACCATGGTTTTCCATTAAACATTCTACCCATTAAAGTATGCGCGCTACAAATAAAATGTCATAAAAAATATACTACTTGATATTTTATGATAGCTGGAATATTTTGCGATTTCTCGACTGGACAAGTCTGTTAAAAAAACTTTTTTACGTTTATTTTACGTTGTTCGTAAACAGCTGTTCTACGTCACGTAATCCGCTGATAATATTTTAGCGATCGTAATGATAGTAACCCATTAAATATTTTCCTCGGGTTTTTTAGCTGTAATATTATGACAGCATCAAAAACGTAATGTTTAATTCAATCTATTTTTTCTTTACATAATAATAGAAGGACTCTGAATATAAGAGGAAAGTGGGACGTGAACACAATACTAGGTTCACAAAAAATGTTTTTTTTTTTTTTACAATAATTCCACACAGGAGGCCTTGAGGAAAACAATTTCCCTCAGGGCCTATGTCATCTTTGGGGATGCTGTGTGGAGGATTTTTTTGAGGAAAGGAAGGAGTGAACTTGGGTCTTGAAGAGGCCCATGTTGAAGGAGGGAGGAAACACAGAGGCCGGCAAATCGTTCCATAGCCGAGCTGTTGAACATAAGAACGAGTCGTAAAAGCGACCCGTTCTCATGTATTGAATGTCAACCGTGTACAAATGTTGGGCGCGCGATTGGCGAGTTTCCCAACTATGCACCGGTGCCAAAGGGATCAATGACGCAAGTTACTCGGAGCATCTTCCATTGAAATACCTGTAGAACAAGGACAGCATTCCCACCTGACGTCTGTGCTCCAAAGTTTGCAATCCGTTTGTTAAGATAGGAGAATCTATCAAACGGGCCGCCCGTTTCTGCACAGAGTCAAGGGTTTTTTTCAGGTATTTAGGGGCTCCAGACCAGAGGTGGCTGCCAAATTCAACAGTGGGGCGTACTTGCGATTTGTACAAGGTCAGCAGTTGTGTACTATTGAAGTATCTGCGGGCCCTGTACAACACGCCCAACTTCTGAGAGGCTAACTTTACTCTGGCTTCGATGGAGCCCCACAAAAAATGATGGCATGATTATACCAAAATATAATAATAAATACGGACAGAGAACTCTGCAGTACAACGTGCCTAAAATGTTCAACATACCAAGCAATATAGAAAATGTGAATTGTTAACAAGAGTCGGAAATATGCTGAAAAAATGACTCTTGAGTAGAAATACTTTATGTTAGGCGCCTATATACATATGTCATTTCTATTATGTGTAAAGATGTTGATGTGTTATGAGCGATGGATACAGATGATGCGGAGACCACCCTGAAGCACGCATTAAAACGGTTTTCACTATTTTATTTATTTTTTCTTACGAATTTATGTTTTTTTATATATATTTTTATTATTATTATTGTGTGTATCATCTATTTGTGTATACCTTGTATTTTATTATTTTTGTAACTATTTATTATTAGCAATTATGGAAGGTATTGCATTGCATTGCACTACTTCTGCATACCTTCTGGAATAAAATTTTATTATTATTATCATTATTGTTGTACTATATTGTGCTGTACAGAGTGCGTCATGGTATGGTGTAATAAAACGTCAATTTCTTAAGATGTGTGAATTATAATAATATGCATATTTATAAAAAATAAGGTAGTCCGTATTTCGTTCACCAAAAAAATAATACATTATTCTTCAATCGAGTCAAAGGTGGAAAATATTTAATGAATTACCTGTGGAATTTTAGATTTTTAATTAATTAATTTATTTATACCACTGAAGAAATATACATAAAGAAGTTTATTATGAGTGCGTTCGTATGCCAGAATTTATTTTTATTTTTACCAGCGATTAAAACGTTATTTTTTATGTCCCTCGAAATAAGTTTTATGGTCAACAGTATAATACCTAACCGCAAAACCAATGTTTTTAATTTATTTTAATTGTATGTGTTAACATTCAAGAAATGAGTCGTTGGGGGTCATTATTTAATTAATGCAGGAATATATCATCACTGGAAAGGCAAAAGGGCTTAAGCGAAACTTTGGTCAAAAATGAGTTGAATATGCAGTTTTGATCAGTTTACTTTTTGCGTCGAATGCTTTGACTCTCGTTTGATTCTAAAGACTTTTGTGGCCCTTCAGCTATCTAAACATATTTATCATTTGGGAAAAGGCTTGACTCAAGCGACACAAGTTTATGACTTTTTTGACTTTTTGTCGCTTCAGGTAACTCAGTGAGAGCATTAAGTTATCTGAGTTAACTTTGTTTTTCAAAATCCAACTATGTATGAATTTTATTGTAAAACAAAAAAATATTTTGTAGTGCTTTAGTGTAAACTTCCCAAAATAGCGCTTTAGCCTTTTGGCCTTTTCATTGACGATATTATATTTTCATTTTAGTTTTTGACATAAAAAAATTACTCGAATTTCCAGGAACTCAATCCAATAGTGACTGCATTGCAGATTTTCGACGCTTTAAATATGTTGCAATACAATGCTATCACTTCTAAATCACGCGTTAAAAATTGAAATTTATGAGTTTCACTGAAACATTTATGATCAGCTTTAAGTTTTTGTCCCAGTATTTCCTACCCATTTTATGATATCATTAAGCAAAAGAGTAAAAACATGAAAAAACCTTTTTATTACAAGGAAAATTCAAGGTACCTTTGATATGTGAGCGAACGCGGTAAAACGGTTTACGCTCGAATTTTTCAGAGAAAAAAAGTCAATAGGTTTTTGGTTTTGGCGCAGAATCCTAAAACAAGTGTGCCTACTTGCGTATACTTCAGTGGATTTTTTTTCGAAACTCTCTTCTACTTTGAAGCCAAAACAGGGTTGTATGGCGGTCCGTCCTCTCTCCTTACCCCTTCGGAGAAACGGCGTGATAATTAGTTACTTACAAATCATATAATAAATAGTTTTTTTGCTAAGCCCATTGATTTTAATTTTAATTAGCGAATACATTTAATAATGTATTAAACTTGTCAACCAGGGGTACCGTGGCGCTTTCGCAGCTGCCTGACGTGTTTTAGTCTTTCTCGTTATTTTTCGCCAAATAAGTAGGATATTTCACCAATTACTTCTCTAAAATTACCGTTGTTGTGTATAGGTTAAGGGAATAAACTCTAAATAATTTTAAAGTGACTAGTTTCGACGTTATTTAGATTTTTAAGAAAATATTTTAATCTTTAAATATCAGTATTTTAAATGCAGTGCAATAGCCCGAGAATGGTCTTTTGCTTTGACCCTTGTCCAGATGTGTCCCTTCGACCGCCCGGGAACCGGCAGGGGGGCGGGGGAATGCCGATCTTGACCGACTGTTCCCGAACGCGTACGAACCACGCATCCAACAAATCACCTAAGTGACACCCTTACAGATGACAGCCAGATGACATTCGCCCACGTTGGTCTAAATCTGTTAGGGCGGCCGCATTCCATCTTACATAAACATTACAATTAAACAAGATCTGTACAGCGCCCTTGAGGTGATTTTTCACAAAAACGGCGCTCTAAAAATCATCAAAATATTATTATTTTTACTTTTTCATCATCACGAAACAAAAAATAAATAAAAACATTCCCGGGTTACGAATAACCTGACAATATTTGAAAAACTCCTACTGCCATCAGAATAAGTAGAAGATATTGCTTGTGCAATGAGTGAGGACTTAGCCAGCAAACTAAAAAAAACTCTAATATTTAAAATTTGTAATATTATCCTAACAATGAAAGCGTGTTTCCGCAACTGGTAGTCAATTTCACTAGAGTAAAGTCGTTTATTATAACCGGGAAGATTCGATTTAATTTTATTAAAATAATGTCGTTAAAATAAGGCCTTACCATTAGAAAAGAACCTTGGAAAACCCATTTTGAGATTAGTACTGGCGTTTGAGAAAGATCAAACCTCTTTAGATTATAAACTCTTACTTTGAACTAAGCTTCACTTTAATATGTTTAGTAAACATGAATGTATTTTTGTCTGGATTCTATTTATAACTAAGTAATTTATTGCCACAAAGTTAAGGCTTTTTACAAATAAGACATTTTTGGTAACCTCCTCAGGATAGCCCAATTTGATTCTAGTTGACAACTCCCAAATGAAAAGTTTATAGTTTAATTCCCACATTGCTGTGAGATATCGTGGAAATTGTAAAAAAATATTAATTTAATCTTTCCTTTATGGTGCAAAAAAAAATTCGCGAACTCCGGTGCTGTAAACTGAGTTTACATTTAATCGTTTTAGTACAAATACTTTATAGGTGTTTTACATAGTAATTAAAATAATAATAGAAAATATATGTAAGTAAATAAACGATTTTTTTCATTATAGAATGAGAAAAATGTGCTGGTCGTTCATAAGCACATGAGACGTCCACTAACACCGGCAGTCGGCAATTCACTGAGTTCACGCTCAACTAGAGATGGTAAATATTCCTATCTCGGTTAAAGGGAACCGGTTCCAAGCCGGTCACTGGAACCGTCGATATAATTTCTCCGGTTCCTTTTTTTGGCAAATAAAAATCAATATCGTTTGTCCGAAAAACCGGTTCCTTTTTGTTGGCAAAAAAGGTGAATTCTCAGGAAATGCTTTTTAGCGGAAAGGTTTTTCTCGAGGAACCGGTTCCACAGTTGAAGTGCTTTTCGTTTTCAGGAAAAGCACAGTTTAGCTAGCAAACCCCCCTCTCCCCTCGAAATAAAATTTTCTGGCACCAGGAACCGGTTCCAAAACTAGCTGAATAAATAACTGGTTCCCCGCCAGTCACCAGTAACTGGAACCACAGGTACACCAAATTTCCGATATCAACTATCACTACACTCAATACACAAAGCTGGCGCTCAAGCAGTGTACCATTCAGAAATAAATAATTTAGTGGTCAAAAGGGCTAAATGAAGTGTATGAAATCGTTTGGGGCTATAATAATATTTTCGGGCTTTTCCATTTCTCTCCGACCATTGCTTGATACTTGTCCACACTTGTCTAGGTCATCCGGCGCAGATGTCTGGACAAAGCTAAACGCGTATTGACCAATTTATGCCCATTCTTATGTCAATTAATTAAATTGTAATTATTTTATCCAAAACATAAATGTATTACGGAAAAAAATTTTAGATATAAACTGTGTGCTAAATATATTAACAGGAGTATTTTTAAAAATGTACTTACTCAGCAAGCAGCAACGGAAAGGAAAGGTTACACATTTACAAAAATAAGTTTTTTTAATATTGAAATAATATCAATAATTTAATACACAAATATGAAACAGAAAAAGCCAGAAAAATTTTCTGCCTTTTTCTTTTTCATATTTGGGTTTTAGATTATTGATATTATTTCATTATTTAAAAAGCATAACCACTAATGCTTTAAAGTTATTTGCAATTTTTGAATAAGTTTTATTTATTTATTTGAAATAGTGGTAATGACACAAAGGATTTTATTCTTACTCGCGACTCCCCCACATAATGAATTATTTATAAATGTTAACGGCCACGTTTTTCTGAATCAATTTTCGTTTGGACAGATTTATTTTCCCCAGATTAAGGCTGTCCCGAACGCTGGGGATTTCCGCATAAAAATGCCTCTCGAGTTCCGGAATTCGAGTGAAATTGCGCTTAACACAGCCAAAAGCGATTTGTCAACGTTGATTACGGCGTCAATCAAGTTAAATCGAGATAAAGTATCGATATTCCGATATTCTTCGGGAAAGGATGTACACCCCTAGTCCCCACTGTTCGCAGCCTCTTATCTTCATCTTATCGTATCTTCCTCTCTGGAAGGAAGGCGTCTTCTAAGATGTGGGAAATGGCAGTGTCAAATTTATCCTTCGTTGATGGATTGTCTGTCCGTCAAATGTGTTTTTAACAATCAAAGGATATTCTTCTGTTGATAAAAATGACAAAGAAATATAATTTGCGTCATATTGAGACAGTGTGGATTTTCATACTATTAATAATGATTATCTTTATTTTAAATATAGTTTACAGTAAAAAAAATAAAAACATATAAAAAACAATACATTGGAAACAGTATATACATAATAAATTCAGTCAATTAAAAATGATGACTTAGTTTTTGTATAAATTAGTTATTAGTTTTATCATTCTCATAATCTGCCTCACTAGGCAAGCCTGTGTTGAGACAGTAATTTATGAAGATTGTGTTACTTTACTTTAATATATTGTAATGGCGAAGCTAGCAGCACACAATGGAGTGCTTATACCAACCCTGATGTATAGCAGGAGGCATGGATGGCAGATGAAGGATGAAAGTAGGCTGAATGCTGTGGAAATGAGATCCCTGAGGCGTATGTGCGATAAAACCATGGATGACCGTGTTCAAAATGTGGATATCAGGAATGAATGCAAGGCTGATGCAAGTTTAATGAATAAAATCAAGAAAGGGACCCTTAGATGGATTAGGTATGTAGAGCGAATGAACGTAGAAAGGAGTGTGAAAAGAATATATGATGCGAAAGTGAATGGAAGAGGTCGGGGAGGCCCGAGGAACACATGGCACAATCAAATGAATCAAATACTTGAATTGGGCCATGTGAAGAGTCAGAATATCAGAAGAGTACGTATAATACGATTTATGAATGTGAATGAAGCAAGGAGTGTGTGCCAAGACAGAGTTGTATGGCGGTCCGTTCATTATGTCTACCCCTGCGGTGAAACGGCGTGCTGGTTAGTTAGTTAGTTAAAAGTTAGTTAGTTTAAGTTATTAAAACATACAAAGCCTATCGTAACCATCATATTATGCATACTTATTCAAAGCTTATCTTAACCATCATTTTGGACATATATTCCCATTTGGCACATAGTAATGGGGAGGGGAATGAAATAGGAAAGAAGAAGGTTGGACTTGGCTATTCAGATCTGGTCAATAAACACGGCAGCGTTTCAAGCAGCGTTTAATTCTGAATGATAGTCTTTCACTAAAGTAATTCTGAGAGTATCCCACACTCTAGAACGTCCCGTAAGGATATTATGTTAAATTAAATAATTGTGTCATATTATAGCACCAATAAATTCTATAAAATTTTTTGCGCTTCTCGAAATTTGAAATCGTGACTTTTCGAGAATATTAACCACTCGACTAAAGAGGCAATTGAAGAGAAATGGAATAAGAATATAATTCCTACTGAACGTTTGATCGTAACAATGTCACACCCTGGGTATGAAACCGTTGAAACTGAAAATACTTTTAGTAAAAAAATAAATTGCTATGCACAATATTATCATACAGAGAATTTGAATTCAAATTACATGCAATGTACGAGTATTACCTATTCAACACTCCCGTACCCTAGGTACAAGTTAGAAGCTGATTGGATTAATGCGTTGGATTCTTACCCAAGCGTCGTGGGTTTAAATCCTCCATCATTGCACAAGCAACATTTTCCGCCTATTATAATGGTAGTAGGAGTTTTTCAAATGTTGTCAGGTTATTCGCAGGCACCTTTGTATCTGAAACTTAATAACAAGTTTGAAAAATACTGTAAGCAAGCAATTCATCTGTTTTAGTACTGCCTTCTATCCAAAAGTTTCTGCAATATCTTGCTTCTTTGATCTGTAATATCTCAAGTTTACAAAAAACCTAATTCTCCGAAAAAATGCGACAGATATGTTATTCATACGAGACCAAATATTTAACTGATGAACTAATTATTTATCGAAACAAGAGGCTTTTTTGCAAATACTGAATAAATTTCAACTGATTAGATCTTTTATAATGATATGTCGGTTTATTTTCAAAGCCTTTACGCAATAAATGTGGAAATAACTCAAATATTACGGAAACGCTTGCGTTTCATCTTAAGATCTGAACCAAATTTTGTATTAATATTTGCCTATTTTTTCATAAAATGTTAATTTTCATCGTAAAGTAGGCACCTGGTGACCTAGTTAGGTGGGTACTAAATAAAAACCGCAAAAACCTAATATTTTACGATTAAAAGTAGGCATTTTGGGAATAATTACCAAATTTTTGTAATTACTCTGAAATTGTACATTCAAGTTATTCGGATTAATCCCCAAGGTTTTCGAGTTCGTGATGTTTGAAATCACTGAACAGACAATTTCTAGAAGCGTCATCTATGCGGATTCAGAAGAAAAATGATTTCGCCAATTCACATAAACCCTTTCTACCCCTACGCTCTTGACAAGATAGTGAAATGGTTCATCTCCCCAAGAAAAAAAATATGCGAAATTTTTTAAACCTTTTTCTGGCACATGGACACACTTACTCGTATATCGGCTTACTTTCGTCTCATAGAACCCAGGACGGCCTTTTGACGGCCTCCGTGGCCAAGTGGTAAGACGCTCGAATATGAACCCAAAGGTCGCGGGTTCAAACTCGGCGTGCAAAAATAACTTTTATTTAATTAATGTGTGTCATAACGCATGTAATCCATACAAAATAATATAAAGTATAAGAATATTAGAGTGGTAGATAGATAAACTTGTTAAGAAAAAAATAGCACATCCTAGAAATCAGCCCACGCATTTGATTCGCAAAAACACACTTTCACTAAAAACGCAGTGACAAACTGTAAAATCACACAAATAACCATTTGGTCAAAAATATTGACAATAATATAGGAAATAAGACAGAAGTAGTAAACATTACAATGAAAATCAAGATGCTCAAATAAAACTATCCAAAGTAATAGATACTGTAAGTATCGCCCTGTGGAAAGACCACCATTCAGAATCGAAACGTTCCTTGATAATGGGTTTAGTAGTGTTGTTGTTGTTGTTGGTGAACTATTTCCCATATCCTTCCCCTCCCCACTACCTCTAACCTAACCTAACCTTACAACATACCCCAATTGGAAATTGTTATGCAGAAAGCGTTCAACCCACAATTTGCCAAAATCGAGTTTTACATGTTTTCCTTTAGATAAATTCTAGATTTATATCTGCTGAAAACATCCGAGCTCCAAATGCAATAGATATTTAGTTTTTATTTTTTTACAAACGCACATTGCAGATTTTATACTTAAATTGAAATGTCAAAACATTATAAAATGTAGGATTACATAAGAAATACACTTTTTTAGTAAACAAAATGATAAATTATTAATTACCTCTTTATTACAATGTTCATACAGAAAAAAACACTTATTCCATTTTTTATTTAAAGTTTGTTTTGTTGAACTTCATTTTAATTTACAGGTTTTTGTTTTTTTAAACAATAATTATCATTATTTAAAATTTAAAAAAAAACTGATATTTATTTTATAAATGCCCATTACGCATATTAATGATTTTTTATCACCATATTTTCAAACGCCTTTTTCTCAGTTATCTTTGTTGGGGTTGGACGCTTTCTGAATAACTAAGTCCAATTGGGGATGCCATAATCTCACTGGCTCTTGACAGTTGGAAGTAGTTGGGACTCTTGTGCGGTATTCACAAAAAAAAAAAAAAAAAATAAATAAAAGATGACATTACGTTGGGTACACGGGCTTGCCAAACACACTTCTATAATTTTATATCTTCAGTGATTTAAATCAAGTTTCCGCTGCATTAAATCTCGTTCCAATCAACTTCAAAAACTTTTCAAATGCTAATGCTTTCACTCAGCAGTAAAAATAACCGCATGTAATATCTGCGCACACTTTTAGTAGGTGGCTACTTAATCATTGAAATATCCAACTTTCGAAATGGTTCGGAAAAACGGAGCTTTTTTAGCATTGGAGTATTTTATTTGAGGATTTTTTTATAGACTATCCAAAAGAGGCTTTGACAAAAAATGGCAAAGATTTGAAAAAACACTGGTGGATATTTTCTGACTTCACCCAATATTGAAAAGTCTGTTTTATGTATTTTTTAAATTTAGGAACCATTGAAAAATAGGTAAAATTTAATATGAGGTTGAGATTTTTATTTAATTTAAATTTTTAGTTGATATAATTATGATCAAGTGTCAAGTGACGGCCTCCGTGGTCGAGTGGTTAGACGCTCGACTACGAATCCAGAGGTCGCGGGTTCAAACCCGGCACGCGCAAATAAATTATATTTAATTGATATGGATTATAACACATTGAATTCATATAAAATAATATATATAGTATATTTGCGGCACGTCCCAGAATGGTATATATTCATAGTATAGCCCTGGTGAAAGACCACCATTCAGAATGGAAACGTTGCTTGAAATGGCTCAAGCCGTGTTCGGTGACCAAATCTGAATATCTCGGTACGTTCCAACGTTCCTCTTCCCCATTTCCTTCTCCTTCTCCTTTTCCATTACCTGCAACCTCACACCATACCCTAATTGGGGGTGCCATAGTCTCACTGGATCTAGAAGGTTGGGACTCTTGTGCGGTATTCACTGTAAAATAAAATAAAAAGTATAAAAGCAAGACCGTTATCATTAAGGACTAAATTTCCCTGCAAAAAAAATGTGAAATGACCCCTTTCTTCAAAACACAGTCGATATCTAGTATAATTAGCGTTGTGACCGCTTTGAAAGAACTGCTTCAAAGAACTACTTCTTTTGGCAACAGTTCGTACTTCATTCATTGTTTATTGAACAAATACTTCAATTGAAGTTGGTAGTTCATTATAGCGTTCATTCATTTTAATAACTTCATTTCATTGAACAAATATTTCAATTGAAGGTGGTAGTTCATTTTAGCCTTCATTCATTTCATTGACTTCATTTTATTGAACCAACACTTCAATTGAAGTTGGTAGTTCATTTTAGCTTTCATTCATTTGATTAACTTCATTCCATTGAAAGAATTACTAGTACTTTTCAATTTGGCAAGGAACCGGTTCCAGTTCTTTTCAGTTTTTAAACTCTACCGACTAGCATGTGTTTTTTCGACGAGGAACCGGTTCCAGTGCTTTCCGGATTGAAAACGCTACCGACTAGTACGCGATTTTGTTGGCGAGTAAGCAGTTCCAGTTCTTTTCGTTTTCAAATCTCTACCGACTAGCCAGTGCTTTTTCGGCGAGGAACCGGTTCCAAAAAGAACTGAACAAATAAACGGATAAATTCAAATCTCTTTTTTGCGAGTTCGACTTCAATTGAAGTGTTCACTTCGAAGGGTTCATTTTAAAGAACTAACAATTCATGAAGCATTCACAAAACATTGAAGTTTTTCCCAACGCTAAGTATAATTTAATAAACAAATAAAATGATAATATAAAAAAAAGATACTATAAAATAAATTAAATATTTTAAGTTAATCAAATTAAATGAATGAAATACATATAAACTAATCACCTCGTTTCCTACAAGGGGTAGGCAAAAAGTTTACTTACTTCTAATAATAATAAATAAAGGCAATACTTTTCTAAACATTTTTGATTATATTATTTATCAATAAATAAAACATATAAACTTTGTTTATAACCACTTTTATTATTCAATATTATGTCGACCGGTTTTGGAAGCACCCTTCCATCATCAGGACAATATTAAAATTGATAATGGAAGGGTGCTTTCGAAACCGGTCAACATAATATTGAATAATAAAAGTGATTGTAAACAAAGTTTAACTGCTTAATTTATAAATGTGGCAAACCACAAAGTAAATACTTTTTACGAATTTGAAATATATTATTAATATTTTTTTTATTTATCTCATTGACAAAATTACATGAAAGCATTAAGAGATACTGTTTTTTTTTGCAAAATGTTTATTTCCAGAATATATACATTTTAGAGCCAACCAACCATTTTTATTATCAGATCGTTTCATCTAGTAGTATTTAATGGAGTATTGCGTATTTTTCTTTAGTTGAATTCCAAGATTTTTCCAACGTCGCGCGTTTAAAATAACCTCTCTCCCATTTTAAATAATTCTAGGGATTTTCTTAATGAACAACTTCTGTGACTAACAATCGAACTAATTAGTGAGCAGGGTTAGTTCGCAGTGAAGATAAAAAGAGGCAAACAAATCGTTACTTCTAAGGACATTTGGCGTGGGTTACTTTTATTCTGCTGATAAATGGTTTATTTTGTGATCATTGGGTGGGAGCCTATTTGTTTGTTTTGTGCGATAAACATTAAAATATATTATTAGGTGGTTTTCTTTTAACGGTATTCAGCCGTGATGTGAGTCCTTCCTTTATTAACCTTTTTGGACAGCCATCAGTGTAGGAAAAAAAGTTTATTCCCAGGAAATTAAAGGGAAGGTTACACTCTGTCTAAATTAAAATTTTAAACAAACAAATTGTAAAACCGAACCTTATTTCCTTCTATATACCAATGAGAACTACTCGACCCAAAATTCTATTTAGCTGTAACAATAATAACATGACTGCGTCTTTCAGATACTCGCTTGTACCTAGATTGCATGTAGTTGGTACATACAAGAAGACTATACTTTATTTTTTTTATCAATATGAATTTAATGTAATCAAAACCTATTTTTTACTACTTTACAACTATTCTTTATTTTGTTTGTGTAGATAATTTTAATTTTTTTACTGTTTAATGTAAATCATTATGTGTAAAAGCCCACTCGGGCATATAATAAGTAAATAAATAAATAATCAGTGGAAAATTTTGTTTGTGCAATTATGAAAAAGAACTCATGACCTCCGCGAAGGAATCCGACGCGTTTGTCCACCCAGCTACTAACCGGTCAAAAGTATGATCTAAAACCTTTCATGGCGTGCAAAATTGTAGTTTTTTTTTTTCTTGAAACAATAAGTTGGAGTCTACCAACTCTAACTACCCCTCTCAGAACTCAAACACAGTCTATTGCGGTGGGTAACGTATAGATAGATGTACAAAAACAAAATTTAATAAAGCCTGGGTTGCCGGGAATGTTATTTGTTTAAACTTAAAAAATGAGCTGCTCACGCTGCTACAAGGTCTATCGAGGTAAAATAAAAATATCGACGCCGTAAAGGCAAAAGGGCAGAAGCACCATTTTAGAAAGATTACACCAGAGCACTTTAATTTTTTTGTTTGTTTGACAATGAAATTCAACAAAGTCTTCAGTAACTGGTTGCGTTATGAAAAAAAAGTTAACCAAGGTAACTTAATACTCACATTAAGTTACATGAAGCGACTAAAAGCAATAAATAGTCTAAATTTGTGTCGCTTGAGTCAAGCCTTCTCACAAACAGTAAATATATTTTAGATGGCTTAAGCGCCGCAAAAGTCTTCAGAATCAAACGAGAGTCAGAGCATTCGACGCAGAAATAAAAACTGAACAAAACTGCATATTTTACTCATTTTTGACCAAAGCGTCGTTAAAGCCCTTTTGCCCTTCCAACGTCGATTTAGCTTCCGAACATTTACGAACACATTCGAGATGGCGTTTTATTCAAACTGACCATTTCTTTGGATTTGAGTCTTAAGCATTTAACACTCAAAACTTATCAAATCGCCCTATCGCAGAGGGAATTGAATTTTCCAAGCACCCGATCGACGTTAATAGGGATAACGGACTAACGCTTTGACACTTCGTGGTATACTGCTTTTGAAGAATTCCTAGAACTGACTACGGTAAACTGCCTCTTTGAATAACACTTTGACACAGTGGTACCAATAAACAAAACAATAATAATCTGTAAACCAGTTTGAATGATCAAATTCCTAAATGAAAGATTCGAAAATTAGTCAATTGATCTGCATTTATGAATGATTTAAGTATTAAATAAAATATTAAACTTTAAGAAGGAGAAATTTTTTTAACAGGGTAGGCAGTAGGAAAAACAGCGTATTCATTCATAATAAAGACAAATACCAACATATTTCACTAATGGTTATTGCATTTGTTCTGTAAAAGCACTGCCTAGACACTAACAAAGATACTAACACAAACGAGCCACTTAAACGCGCACACAGCTCACAGTTTACGTGCATACATATTTTGTATAGTCTAGTGAACATAGAATAATCTACTCTGACGTTGGCGGTGTTTGGGTATATGAAGTTACTGCTTTTGACATGTGATAGACAATTTATTGGTGGGGCGCTCGCGGATGTGCGATTTGCTGAACTTCGGACGTATTTTTGAAAGTGTAAATTTATTTTATGCAATAAATATTATTTGATCCAATTTTTATGAGAATACGGCAGGGTAAGCATTGCCTATGTGCCTCAATATAAAATAACGTATATATAAATAAAAATATATTTATATATTTGATTTTTTTTCTTGAACAGACAGTCAATCTCTTTGACCGAGGAGTCGAAAGGTTTGCTGCAAATTGGCACCAGTTTTCTCTCAAACACATTAAATTTTTCAAAACATTTTTTTTTTATCTTCTTATATATATATTGTTATTTTTAATGACATTATCATTGTTACGATATAGTACTTACACTATTTATAAATTTCTCTTTATACTCCATTTACTGTAGTAATTATATTTTTCCTTAATAAAACTGCAATGCATACTCCAGCACAAATATAATATGTACCAAATTATATTATTAAATTATTGACGATTAATGTACACCCCTCTTTCATACAAAAGTTTATGCTTCTAATAGAAGAGTAGTATAAAATCTGACTTGTCAAATAATTGTTATTAATGGACCATGTAACTTAAAGTTCATTAATAAAACATAAATAAATAAAATAAAAATAGATCACACTTCTAACTTTCAACTTCTCTCTTTTCATCTTTTTAACTTTTGTGTATAGTGTAGTGAATCTGCCCAACGACAAGTACAGTTAATCACACATCTAAATGAGGGACGTTATGATATAACAAAAGGTCACGGGTTCAAACCCGGCGTGCGTCAATAACATTTAATAATTAATATGTGTCATACCACATTTAATTCATATAAAATAATAAATAGCATATTTGCGGCACGTTCCAGAGTGGTAGATACTCTAAGTATCGTCTTGGTGAAAAACCACCATTCAGAATCGAAACGTTGCTTAAAAATGGCTTAATTCTTGTTTGGTGCCCAGATCTGAATAACCAGGTACTTTCCAACCTTCCTCTTTCCCATCTCCTTCCCCTCCCCACTACCTTCAACCTCACAACATACCCCAATTGGTGATGCCATAGTCTCACTGGCTCTAGACGGTTGGGTTAGGTTAGGTTAGGTTAGCATTAGGGACTCTTGTAAAAAACATATTGCCCTTGAGGTGATATTTCTGTCGCGAAAACGGCGCTATATAAATCAGCCAATTATTATTATATATTCGTAAAAGCATTTACTATGTGGCTTGCCATATTTATGTGTTTTATTTATAATAATAATAATAATTATTAGTGATCTGTTTTAAATCAGTAATATTTACAGCAGCTTCGTCTCTGGCTCCACAGATAAGCTTGTAGACCCGCAGTTATTAACTTTCGCTGCTAAGCGACGTGACGTGACTTCTGCATACACGAAGGGGTAAGTTGAAGTAACTCTGGATAAATCAGCATTCCTCTGATATGAACCCTTTTCATCTCAACTTCCCTTTCATCTCCCATTCCTTGATAACTGTTTAAGGACGTGTCAACGCTGCTAATCAAACACTTCGATCTTTCGATTCTACGCGTGTCAATCTAAGTATTTGCTTTCATCAAAGCACTCGTAGACGGAGGCTGTTTTCATATGTGATTGGTATCAGATTTATGATTGGTTATAAAGTTATTACAGATTAGATTTTGACTGGAAAGTTTTTTTTCAAACTTGCTCACGTTTTTTTAAATTAAGGGTTTTTAATCATTAAAGATACGCGGATAGAGTAGAGGTTCCGAGTTCGAGTCTCGGTCGCCACCGTTATTCTTTTTAGATTCTGGATTTTTCTGTTTCATATTTGCGTTGAAGATTATTGATATTATTTCAACAATTAATATTTGTTATTGTCTTCGAAAACACGAGTATCGTAATTCAACTTGTAAAATAATCCATAAAGTATGATCAGTTATACGCCACCAAATTAGATCACTGTATCGAAACTTGACGGTCCCTGTGGTCGAGTGGTAAGGACTACGAATTCAGAGGTCGCGGGTTCATGCCCGACGTGCGAAAATAAATTTGATTTAAATTATATGTGTCAACACATTTGATTCAAATATATTTTTTAAATGAATACCGCACAAGAGTCTCAACTGCTTCCAACCGTCTAGAGCCAGTGAGACTATGGCATCCTGAAAATAGGGTGTGTTGTGAGGCTGAAGGTGGTAGGGGGGGGAAGGAGATAGGGAAGAGGAAGGTTGGGAAGTACCTGGCTATTCAGATCTGGTCACCAAACACGGCTAATAAAGCCATTTCTAACAACGTTTCGATTCTGAATGGATATTTTTCACCATGGTGATACTAAAAGTATCTACCACTCTGGAACGTGCCTCAAATAATATATAAATAATGAACAGTGTATTTGCGGCACGTTTCAGAGTGGTAGGTACTCTAAGTATCGCCATGGTGAAAAACCTCCATTCAGAATTGAAACGTCACCTAATGGCTTAAGCCGAAATATGGTGACCAGATCTGAATAGGCAGGTACTTTCTAACCTTTCTCTTCCCCATTTCATTCCTCTCCCCACTATCTTCAGCCTCACAACATACCCCAATTTGATGCGATAGTCTCATTGGCTCAAAATGGCTGGGAGCAGTAGGAACTCTTGTGCGGAATTTACTATTAAAAAAGAAAATATATTTAAAATAAAATAAAAAATTAAATAAAAATAATAAAAAGATGTTCCGCTGTGAGTTGTTTTAAGCAGCAATAGCTTTGACAATTAGCTCTCGCATCATGTATATTAGAGAGCCCTTTTGTCTAAAATGTTCAGGTCTATTAAGTTTTTTTAAATTCGTGATATCGTAAGCTTAGAAGTAACCAATCTCAATATATTTATTTCAATTACATAAGCCACGAACCCGGCATTAATTACTATTGGTCCCTGAAGAGAAAATATATAGATGACTTTAAAAAAAAACTGCTTCTTACAGTAAACATAACTAACTAAAAATCGCGCCGTTTCCCCGCAGGGGTAGGCAGATAAGTCGGGCCGCCATATAATTATGTCTTGGCACACACTCCTTGCTTCATTCACATTCATACATCGTCTCATACAAACTCTTCTGTTATGCTAAGTCTTCACATTACCCGATTCAAGTATTTGAATTACTTGATCATGTCATGTCATTCTCGGGCGTCCTCGACTTCTTCTACCATTCACTTTCGCATGATATATTTTTTTCACACTCCTGTCTTTGTTCATTCGCTCTACATGCCCAAAACATCTAAGCGTTTCTTTTTTGATCCTATTATTGATACAATGTTTTTTCAGTGATAGGTACATTATATTCAAAATCCCTGGCGAGGCCGGGAAGTTGAATAATATTCCGTTAATTATCTTTTTTATACATCGAATCATTTGCTACATTAAAAAACCTTCAAACTTGATCTATGCGGCACTGTTACCAACATACTGGTATTATACGGAAATCATTTTTTTATCATTTTCAAGCAAGAGCCATGCGTGTGCTTTTGACAGTTGGTAAGTTATTTGCTTTCGACTAGCTGTACGAGAGGAATTATTGTTGCCTGACTTTAGGGGGAAAGGGAAGGGGCTCGAGAAATAGGCGTAACGTTCACGACTCTTGACGACGTTGGCTGAGAGTTTTTGGGCAATCATTTAACCTCGAGGGAACGCACAGACTTTGGGAAGGCTCTATGGAATAACCCTCACATTTGCGAAATTACGTTTTGTTTTATTAGATACTCCGCTGCAAAAGGCGATAGTTTTTCAGAGTTTAAATAGCCTGAAAGTTTGATAAGTGTGATCAAAGTGGTTTTAAATGGTGGACATTGACCTCAGCACGTCATCGTAGAAGTAAGTAAAAATAAGAACTTTTTTTATAGCGAATACCGCACAAGAGTCCCAACTGCTCCCATCCGTGTAGAGCCTGTGAGACTATGGCATATCCAATTGGGGTATGTTGGGAGGCTAACGGTAGTGGGGAGGGGAAAGAGATGAGGGGAAGAGGAAGGTTGGGAATACCTGTCTATTCTGATCTGGTCACAAACGGCTAAAACCATTTTAATCAAGCAACGTTTCGAATCCGAATGGTGGTCTTTCACCAGGGCGATACTTCTATCTATGTTGGATACGGATTGCGCTTTGAAAAATTTTGTGCAGAGAATATTAAAACTTTGAAAGCGTGATGCCTTTAAATGCTTTTTTTTCATTCATTAATTTCGCAAAAGAGGCCCTAAAGAAAATGTAAGTGACTCAAAGAAATGAAAGCGATTTGCAATTATTTCTTTTATGTAAGTGTGTAATAAAATTACAAATAACCACTTTGAGGATTTTAGTATTATTTTCGTGGTGTTTTTTTTTTAAATAATGAGGAGAATTGAAAAAAAAAATTTAAATTTATTATTTCATAGTGAATACCGCACACGAGTCCCAACTGCTCCCTACCGTCTAGAGCCAGTGAGACTATAGCACCCCCAATAGTAGTGTGTTGTGAGGTTTCGAAGGTAGTGGGGAGGGGAAGGAGAAATCATCTTCTATTATGGTGTCTTATTTCTTCAAAAGACAAAATATTTTGTGGCCAATTTACAAATTTAAATTAATATAATATTATAATTTAAATATTTTGTGGTAATGAAGTAATAATAATGAAATCTTAGATGTAAGCCACTAGTTATAAGTTATACTCAGTAGTTAGTTACTAGCTATAAGTTCTAATTGTAAGTCACTGGTTGAAAATATTAGTAATAAATCTTAACTGTAAGTTATTATTTAAAAGCTTAAGTGATAAGTTAGATAAATCAATTTGTAAAGCGCCCTTGAGGTGATTTTCCCACGAAAACGGCGCTATAAAAGTTATCCATTTGTAAGGAGATGCAAAAGAGGAAGGTTAGGAAGTACCTGGCTATTCAGATCTGGTCAACAAACACGGCTAAAGCCATTTCAAGCAACGTTTCAATTCTGAATGGTGGTATCTTACCAAGGCGATTCTTGGAGAATCTACCACTCTGAATTGTAGAAGAATATAATTTATATCTCACCTAAATATTGACCTATATCGTAAAATATTTTTTTGATAATTGAACAAAAATGTTCTTGTATTAAAGCACGTGAAAATATAAAAGCTTTTTTGAACGCTTATGTACAGAATCTGAGCACTCTAACGTTAAAAACTGAAAAAAAAACATTATGTTTACTTTTGTTGGAAATAATTTAAAAGTGTAAAGAGTCAAAAGCACGGGAGAAAATTGAAAAATGTATTTGAA
Organism: Drusus annulatus; assembly: GCA_022651775.1. NCBI lineage: Eukaryota > Metazoa > Arthropoda > Insecta > Trichoptera > Limnephilidae > Drusus > Drusus annulatus. Next base: position 780,310 of record JAGWCC010000137.1, read on the forward strand.
AATTCTACCTTTTCCTAGGCACTTATAAGTCACACCGTCCTAAAACAGGTCAAATTATCCTTCATAGCCTGTGTTAAAAATGAATCTAATAGAATATTTAATGATTCTGAAAGAATTTGTATTTTTTTTGTATTTTATTTATTTATTTACTTTATATTTATTTATTTTTATTTAATTATATACGCCCTCATGGGCTTTTACATAACATATGATATAAAACATAAAATAATAGTGACATAAAAAATAACAATGATTAGTAACCAACAACATGATTAAGTGGATAGAAATATTATAATGCAAATTAACACTAGTATTTTTGAAAAAGGTATGCTATCATAGCTTTTTTGTAACTAGATTCAGTGCAGTTGAATATATCTACTGTTTTAGCGATAGAATTACTCACTGTATCCAATCTAGGTACAAGCGAGTATTTAAATGACTCAGTCCTTATATTATTGTTACATTTAAAAAGAATTTTCGATCGAGTGGATCTGTTAGGTACATAGAAGGTAATTAAGGTAAGTAAATCAGGGCTGTCTAAAATACCATTAACAATTTTAAAAATATATTTTGAGAATGAACGAGTATTTCTCTATTTTATATGTACCTTGAACTAACACGAATATCCTTGTCAAGAGTTTCAAGTATTTACAATAATAAATTTCCTATGTGAGTATAACGCTACGAGTGTGAACTTTTCATTTGAACTGATTTTAATTGAAATTATCAAATATTAAAATAATCTTTTTCAATACTTCCCATACTGTACTTAGCAGACATTATTCCATATTTTAAATGGAACTTTTTTGTCTACTAACCTAACCTAACAAGTTAAATTACACTCTGTGATTTTTCACAGATAATAACTAGTATTATTATATACGCGAGTTCATCGTCAATGTCGTTTTTTGGTTTATTTTTATTTGTGTATCTATTTTTTTCACGGTACTAATTTAAAAAAACTCTTTGGCAGTAAATACACCTTTTGTCTTATTTGTTTTAATTACAAAATGCTTTCACAATCTAATTTATTTACACAATTAAAATATCAAGGTTGTACAGAAATAATTATCAAAATTAAACGTGAATAGGTAAAATGACAAGTACAAAAATATGTTGTAATAAAGAAGGAAAACACATAATTTTACTATATTCAAGGATACAAATTTTAAAAGCAGCTACAAAAAATAAAGTGACTAAATTATGAAATAAAAATTATATATTAGTTAGCAGTTTAGTCTTGGCACACACGTCAAAGGGGGAAATAGTGAGTAAATCGTGAAGTAGAGTAATCGGAAAAAAATTCACCCTTTTTTACGGATGAGCGAAAATTACCATTTATAATTTTTCGCGTGTATTGTACCAGGCTACATGTTTTTGCAGACGTATGCGCCCTAGGCGGCGATTTAACGAATCATTTACAGAAAATGGCTTAGCGTATTTATACTATAGGTATACAATCTTACTTAGGTGTAGGTGAACCCTTGTTTTAAATATTTGTAACTCTCTACAAAATCTGTAAACCCTTTGTGAAGCAATTGGGATGATTACTACAGTGGAACAGAAGTCAACTTTTTGCATTTAGTGCAACGACTCTTCATGTCTTATATAAGATCAAGCTTTTCAAAGACATAATGAAGTGGTTTCTGTTTGTATGTTGTATAGTGCGCCCCATTGTTGAATTTGGTAGCCACCTCTGGTCGGAGGCCCCTAAACACCTAAAAAATTCCTTGACTCTATGCAGAAATGGGCGGTTTGTTTGGTAGATTCTTCTATCTCAACTAACGGATTGCAATCTTTGGAGCACAGACGTCAAGTGAGAATGCTGTCCTTGTTCTACCGGTATTTAAATGGAAGATGCTCCGAGGAACTTGCATCGTTCATCCCTTCGGCACTGGTGCATAGTCAGAAAACTGTTTAAACGCGCTCAACATTTTTATACGGTTGACATTCGATACGTGAGAACGGGTCGCTTTTACGACTCATTCTTAAGTTCAACAGCTTGACTGTGGAACGATTTTCAGGCCTCTATGTTTTCTTCCTCCTTCAACATGGGCCTCTACAAGACCCAGGTTCACTCCTTCCTTTAATTAAAAATACCCTCCATAGAGCATCCCCAAAGATATTAAAAGCCCTGAGGGAAATTGTTTCCTTCGAGGCCTCCTGTGTAGAGCTAATGAAATAAAAAAAAATTAAAAACCTGAAAATCTATTATTAAACATCTGAATTTACTTTGCGAGTACGTGCGTATAAGTGTGAACTTTTCAAATTCGAAACTGATGTACACTGAAATGATCAAATTTAAAAAATAATCTTTTCATATCCTCACCTACCTAATAAATTATTAACCTATAATGTATTTTAATAAACATTATTCTATTTTTGAAATTAGTGGATCAAAACAACTAATACTTTTTTTATCGCAAGTTAAGTTAGATCCATTTGATTTATCACGGGTTAATGTTAATTACATTCGTCTATCATAATACATTAGTTGATAAGAGATTGTACGAAATGCTTACTAAAATATCTGTCCAAAAAAGTTGTCAGTCAAATAGAAATGTGATGACGAATGCAGGAACAGATTGTGATGAATTAATCTCGTTTTAATGCTGGACCTTTGAAAAGTGACAGTCCTATTATGTCATTTCTTTTTTTAAAATTATTTTCTATTTCATATTCGTAAAAAAAACATTAAATTTGTGGCTTGCCATATTTATAATGAGAACAGATAAAATATTTTGGGTGCTTCTGAAACCGATCGACGAAATATTAAATAATAAAGTGGTTTAAACATATTTTCTATTTACTTGCAATTGCTGTCTGGGGCGAGTAGGACTATTGCAACCCCAATTGGGGTAATTTGTGCAGCTTAATTAAGTGGAGAATAGAAAGAGATAGGAAGAGAAACATTAGCTAAGTACCTGGTTATTCAGATTTTGTCACCAAACAGGGTTAGAAAAATTACTATATATGATTATAATTAATACATTTTAAAACGCAACGGTACGATTTCGAACGCATGTCTTTCACTAAACATCTACCCCTCTGAAACTTGCCGAAAATATGCCATTAAAACATTATATATTTATTTATCATAAAAACACAAACATTATTTACATTTAGTTTATTTCTGTTTGCCGGGATTTAAACCCGCAATCTCTGGATCTGGAGTCAAGGATTATAACCACTGGAACACGGAGGACGTTATTGAAATGTTAATAAATATTAAATACGAACTTTGATACACCGATAAATTCCTTTTTTCGAAATCAAGTTTGCTTTAACTGGTTTAGCTTGAAAATGTTGCCCGTAACAAATATTGCATAGTTCAATAAAATCTAAATATTTAATAAAATGGGATTTTTTCATTACTAAGGTAACATCGATTGTGGAACAAATCATCGTACATTCTACGTTTGACTGGGAAAATAGGATAATTCAATTTCATTTTAGGGTTGTTTGGTCTAAATACGCGTTTCTTTCACATTTTTAATATTAATTTAACGTCTGATGAATTTCTTCATTGATTTGTTAATATAAATATTTAAAAAAAAAAATAAGCACGCTTGCAAGGCGTTAAAAATATCAATTTCTAATATTAAATCACCTTGCAACATGAAGTAGGAATATAATAATAATATGTGTAATGACTGTGAAAAATGTGCTAAACAGCCATACTACTTTTTAAAAAATATACCCTTTTAATTTTAAACCATTTTGGTGTGGCTATATAAAAAACCATCTATGAAATTGCAGGATCCTATTTCTTATACAATTATGTACCAGACTGTTTCTAGTAAATCTTTAAATACCAAAACATTTTTCAAATTAAACTTTAAGTGATTCGCCATATTTTTTTAAACATTTTAACGTTTCTCGTTGAACGAAAATTGTCAGTACATTTAAGCTTTTGAACAAATTGTAATCAGATGAAAAGCGTAACGGTCATGTTGTTATGGTAGTCAGTTGATTTCGATTTGTTAAAAGCTGAAACGGACCTAGATTCGTCGTTTAACCGTTCAAATGTCAAAAAATGCCAAATGAGACGAAAGTTTAAAATACCTCAATCTCAGTATCGAAAATTCTTAAAAGAAAAGGAGTGCTTTAAAGCTGATTAAAAAAATATGTTGACCTTGACATAAATAATCGTGGCGTGATGAAATGAAGCCGTTACTTATTATGCACAAAAGCACTGTGTTCTTTAAAGTAACATATTTAAAAACTCATGTTATGAACAACAACATTGAATCGCGTGTTCCTTTATGCACCTTCTTATGTTAAATTAATAAGGTATCATTTTTTATATCGTGTCGCACATTTATATAGGTCGAAAGCACTAATTAAAATAGCGTTAACGAGTTCATTAATGATAATGAAGAGTTACTTGTACATTTAATGGGACACAGTCTTAACTATGTAGCGGAACTTTTTATTTATTAGAAAGAAAGACAATCATACGAACATCCAAGATAATATTTAAAAAACAATGCCTATTTTAAATAGAATTTGTAAAGAATGCAACGCTGATGTAACCGTAATGAATAGAATCGAGAAAGGGACGCTTAGATGGTTTGGGCATGTAGATAAAATTAACGAAGAAAGGAGTGTGAAAAGAATATATGAGGTGAAAGTGAACGGAAGAAGAAGTCGAAGACGCCCGAAGAAAACATGGCACGATCAAGTGAATCAAATACTTGAATCGGGCCATATCAAGAGTTAGTGTAACAGAAGCGTATGTATGAGACGATGTATGAATGTGAATGAAACAAGGAGTGTGTGCCAATACAGAGTCGTATGGCGGTCCGTCCTTGGGGGAACAGCGTGATGATTATTTAGTTAGTTCATATTTGAAAAACTTCTACTGCCATCATAATAAGTGAAAAATGTTGCTTGTGCAATGATGGAGGACTTAGCTAGCAGAATATTGAACCCACGTCGCCTGGGTGGGAATCCGACGCGTTTGACCACTCAGCTACTTACTGGTAAATGAGTTTTGGCATCATGGGACTGTCACATTTTTATTTTATTTCTGAAAATTCTCGACTAACACTACTTATTTTATTTCGCCAAATCATTTTAATCTTTAGCTTTGAAGTTCATTTTTATTTTATTTTTTTAAAGAAAGACAAACATTCCCGGGTTACGAATAACCTGACAATACTTGAAAAACTCCTACTACCATCATAAGAAGCGGAAGATGTTGTTTGTGCAATGATGGAGGATTTAGCCAGCAGAGGAACTGAACGCACAACGCCCGGGTGGGAATTCGACGCGTTTGTCCACTCAGCTACCGACCGGTCAAATACATATCCGATAACCTGTAAAAAAATCAATTCTGACAAAGCCGGGTAGTTACTACGACTTTTTTAAAATGTGAATTGTGCCATTGGGACTATGGCATCCCCAATATTAGAGTATGAGTAGGCTGAAGGGAGTGAGAAGGAGAATGAGATGAAGAAGAGGAATGTTGAAAAGTACCTGGCTATTCAGATCTGGTCATCAAATGCAGCTTAAGCTATTGCAAGCAAGGTTTCTATGCCAAATAGTGGTATTTCTCCAGGGTTTTGGTGAAAGTATCTATTACTCGTGAACGTGCCCCAAACAAACTACGTTTTTAAATATACATATACGAGTATATACTCATATATCAAACACTTGAATCGGGCCATGTGAAGGGTCAGAATAACATAACAGTATGTATGAGACAATATATGAATGTGAATGTAGCAAGGTGTGCATGCCAAAAAGAGTTGTATTGCGGTCCGTCCTCTTTACCGACCCCTGTGGAGAAACGACGTGATGGTAAGTTAGTTAAATCATATTTATGTAAAATAATAACGAAGTTAAAATTAATTTTATTTGTGCACTCTGGGATTCGAACTCGCGATCTTCGGATTCAAATCCGAGGATCTTAACCGCTCAACCGAGGATGTCATCAACTAATACTGGTTGTATCTAAGAATTGCATTATTTTAAGTTTTTTGCTTTTTTAATTACATTTTTTTTTAAATCTGAGCCTTACTCACACTCCCGTTTTGAAGGGTGGCTTTCACGACACCCTGAATGTTGAATTTTTTGGTGCGATATAATTACTAAAGATTCCAAAACATAATAAATATACTTCTCTATAAGTTTTACTAAAAACATATTCCCTAAGATTATGCCATGATAAGGCTTTAATAAGCAAGTTCAAATCGGGCAACAAAGGGAGTGGTTTTTTCAGATCGTACGATTAATTTTTATTTTCAAAAATACGGAAAGGCATTGGCTCTCCACACTAGTGACCAAAACATACGAAAAAAATTACGATTTCAATAATTTACATGAAAAACCAAGCTGTGAAATGCTCTCTGATGTTCTAACTAAATACATGATTTTTTCAATTTCCATGAATTTATTTATATTTTCTGAATACCGCATAATAAACAAGTTGATTGAGGCAGCTCTACGAAGGAGCCGAGTAATTTTAAGATGTTTATCATAATGTTTTAGGCGAATATAAATTATTATTTTAAACGTGGAAATCAATGGAAAACGTATTTTCGTTAAGCTAGCTGAGCGGTATTTTGCAATTTATAGCTTAAGCCTTCGATTAAGCCATAAAGTTCTTAATAACTCATGCAAAATTTCGTTCGCTATTTACGGAGTATTTTAATATGTGCATTTATTATAACTAAAAAGTTATAGGTTTATAAAGAAAATTATATAGCAGATTGTAAGTTTATGAAACAATTCAAATCTTTTAAATTGAAAAAAAAAGCACTGGATTAGCTTTTCTAAAATTAAGGAACTTAATACCGGGAAAAAATATGCAGGTACTTCTTTTAACCATTGTTAATTTCTTTGTCTAGACAATGTAGTGTTTTCTTTCCATAAAATAAAGGTTTATCGTAATTTTTTTCATAGCGTAAAAGATAATTTTTTCGAACCCTAACTTTTGCTGAGAACATTCTGTCACGAAAAAACTTAAATATATATTTTTTAACCTTTTATTATCATTATTATTTTATTTTTTTATTTGTGTACACAGTAAATAAATTTTGAATAGATTTTTTCTTTGCATACGTACGAAGGTTGCCTCAGGTACCATCCATTTAGTGTATTATGTTTTTGTCATTGAAGATCTGAGTTGGTGTGTTTAGCAAAGACAATAGCCAGACCGAAACACTTATTTAAATATTTTATTAATTATAGGTTAAACTATTTTTATTTTGTAGGCAATCGCGTGCACACCACTTTGCAGCGACAATTATTTATTACAAGTTTTTTTTCGTATTTACCGCACTTGGTCCTAACTGCCTAGAGTAAGTGATTGAATTAGAAAGGGGGAAGAGATGAGAAAGAGGAAGGTTAAAAATAACCTCAGATGCGGTCCTTAAAGATGGCTTTTGCCATTTTAATCAAGGTTTCGATTTGGAATGGAGACTTTTCACTAGGGCGAAACTAAGAGTAACTAACTACGTTGGAACGTGGCGCCAGTATAATGTATTTATTATAAAATATGAAGTTGTTTAAGAAGATGTTTATTTTTTTTGCTCACACCGGGTTACAGACCCGCAACTTCTGGGTTCGAAGCCAAGTAGCTCACAGCTTAAATACAGGTTATATTTTATTATTTTAACGGAAAAACTCTTCAAACCATGTACAACAATTTCGAATAAATTTTAGGGATGAATTCGCTTATAATAATTTCTGACGGTTATTATAATCACGCCCTTCTCATTCATGTAAATTTCTCATGTAAACTTTAAACCAACTCACGCGTAGGTACTTAAGAGTAATACGCATGAAACAAATTAATTATGGAGCAAACTTACTGTTATGAGTTCAAGGCGACTTGACTTTCAAAACTTAGAAGACATCAACTATCAGTTTTATTCGCATTGTCTTATGAAACAATTACGCCACGCGAGTCCTTGCCAAAGTCTCTAAAGAAGGGGAGCAAAACCGTTGGAAGTCGAGTCAGAAAAAAAATATCTCATGAAAATAAATGAATTAAAGATTGATGAAAAATGACTGACAAAAACTCGTCAAACCTGACGTCCTTAGTACGACAGCAGTTGTTGTAAGTTCTGGGCTGTTGCCTGAAGGGTGAAACAGTTATTTCAATCTCCCTGACGATAACAAACCTATGATAGTGACAATGATAAGTGTAAATACTTACTTCTAAAACACATCTTGTTACGTATTTTATTTGGATTATTGGCAGACAAAAAATGTGGTAGGGAAGTCTACATACTGGTTTTTTTTTTATGTGGGAACATTATTTTACTATCAATTTGTAAGTACTTACGTAGATATTAGAACAAGAGTAACATTTTTTTTTGCCGCAACCCCGATTTTATCTCGTGAAATTCCCTCTGAGCCATCGAAGCAAGTTCTAGAACTATCATAATGATTTTAAATTTAGTCTGATAGAGAGTGACAGAGAGTGTTAGGTAACAACAGCGGGTGCCGACTTTCTCCCTTTTCAGAACAACTCGTGCCTAGTGAGAAATTCATGCTGTAAATCTAAAGGGCTAATGATTTCTTTATATAAAATAGCTGAAAGATTATGCTATTCACACAGAAACCGTTAGATTTTACTGAAGTTTTATTGACATTTTGCTGCAAGCTGATTTTTTTATTGAAAAAAACGTTTTTGGTAACAAAAAAAATACTCTCGAATTTGAAACAGCTGTTTATCATATAAAAATGATAGCGTGGCTATGTTTGATGTACAGATCTAATAAGATCTTGGCTTATCATAAGCTTCAAAATATTCCCCGATTCGGAAACATATTTTTTTCCACTTATTTCAGGCACTCTTGTACAGTATCCAACAAAAAAATTAAAACCTTAAAAAGTTCAAGTTAAAATAGCCACTTTGTCTAAAAAGTTGGTGACCCCACATTTACGGGGTGGCTTCCAGATATTATATATGAGGAGGCTCGTAATATAATATGTACACCCTTCCATTAGGGTTGGCCATTTCTTAGGGGTTAACTTCGTACGTGGGCGTTAGGGCGAACTTGTGATGATATAACAGTTGAGACAACTTAGTGACTGTCACCGGTCACCGGTCACCAGTGAAACCTTTTCAAAATGATAGGCATTCAGTAACTAAAGCTCTTACGTTCGTGACTTACTTAAATATAAATAAATATGTCAACTACAGTTGTTAATAGGTAATATTATTAATATTTATGTAGGACATTTGTAAATGCAAAATAAAACACTGCCAACACATTTGTCTATGTTCCTTAGGAAAGCTCTGAAGCCGTTTGGTTTATCCCTCTAAAGCGAATCAAGCCCACAGTTTCTCAAAGCGGATCTTAATCCTGGCGATACGTAGCGTGCAAAATAAAACATAAAGTTTTTTTTTAGATTCAGAATTTAGGAAAATATATCTCGGGAGAGCAAAAAAATTAAGATGGCTTCCTTTACCACCCGGCACTTTCCGTGGTTGAAATACGTAAAATTAAAACAATTGGGCATTTTTTATAAAATTTAGACATGATGTTATACCAAAAAATTAATGACAGAAAAAGCTCGCATATCTCATGGCACCAGAATTCAACGATTGCGGTTTTTTTTACTGCTAACGAACGTATTTTAAGGTTACCTCTTTTAGTTAACAAAATGATAAATGTAAAAAAATTTAAAAAAAACACCTCTTCCCAAGGTGGGATATACCTTCAAAATCACCCTGGCAAGAGACCACCACTTTAAAATAAAACTTGATGGAAAAAGCTTTATCTGTACCTACCTACTAAGTTTGTGAGGTTCGAGCTTTTGTCACTTTTGACATAGTTACAATTCAACGGTTAGCACCATTTTGTTTTTTTTTCCGGCATATTCCTAGTGTTTTAAACGTCAATTTTAGACCAGTTTAAGCTTTTGAACAAATTATAAGCAGCTGGAAAGCATGCGGACATGAAACTATGTATTTATTTATAATCACAATTTGTTTGAAAGCTCAAAGGGACTGATAATCGATAATAGTAGCTGAGTGGACAAAGGCGTCAGACTCCCATCCGGTTGTCGTGGATTCAATTAATTTGCTAGACAAGTCCTCCATCATTGTACAAGCAACATTTTCCGCTTATTATAATGGCAGTAGGAGTTTAAAAAAATGGTTAAGTTATTCGTAACTCAAGAATATTTGACTTTCTTTTAAAAAAATATTTTTTGTGTATTCATTGTCACTTTTTCGGGTAAAAATGTTAAATATAGAAAAAAATAACTTTGTAAATAACCAAGGATATTATTTTAACTTTTATGACTGACCGGTTTCGCTTTGCCTAACCATCATCAGGGAGCTAAATTAAACTAAATAAAAAATACAAAGCGTGCGGTTGTATATACAAGTACATACACATGGAGAACAAAATATAAAATAAAATAACATAACATTGAGAAAACAACAGATTCACATATAAATTATTACAATGGAACAGAGAGAAAGAGTCAGATTACATGAATTAAAAGAGACAAAACGTCAACTGAGAAGGTAATTAAAGAAAATTTTAAGAGTTTACAAACCAAAGTGATTGTTTTCTACGAAAAAATTAAAATGTTAAGCATAGAAATAATAAGTTTTTTAGGTAGATTTTTGAAGTCCATCGCAAGTCCGCGTCTTCTTCCGTTTTAAAATCTAATATTCAAACATTGATCCCAAAACGGACTTACATAAAAGCTACATTATCGTGATGGTATGTCTCTGAATACATATCGCGCAAAGGGACGAGTATCATGGCGGTATGATATTTTGGTCCAGAGCAGAGAGGCTTAGGGACCATTCGGTAAATCTTGCGGATAGCTCATTTGGATAGCCGGAGAACAGAGCACTTGGGGGTGGAACTTGAATAGGAGTTTTAATGAAAACGCAATCAAATTACGTGACGTAATAATTTATAGTTGAATATAATCGTACTGTGTTCAAAGTATGTGTGCTGAAAGGTTTACTTGTACCATTATAGAATTATGGCATTCGAGGTATGAAACTGGCAGAGGAAGGATGAAAGTAGACTGGATGCCATGGAAATGGGATCCCTGAGACGTATGTGCGGTAAAATCATGCATGACCGTACTAAAAATGTGAATATCCGGAAAGAAGGCAAGGCTGATGTAAGTGTAATGAATAGGATTACAGCGAATGAACGAAGAAAGGAGTGTGAAAATAATGTATTATGCGTAATTGAATGGAAGAAGAAGTCGAGGATGTGTGAGGAAGACATGACATGATCAAGTAAATCAAATACTTGAATCGGGTCATGTGGTGAGTCAGAATAACAGAAGAGTATGTATGAGATGATGTATGAGACGATGTATGAGACGATGTATGAGAAAATGTATGAGACGATGTATGAGACGATGTATGAGACGATGTATGAGACGATGTATGAGAAAATGTATGAATATGTATGAAGGAGGTAGTGTGTGTCAAGACAGAGTTGTATCATAACATACATACCCTACAGAGGCGGTCCGACTACTCTGCCTACCCCTGCGGAGAAACGGCGTGATGGTTAGTTAGTTTAAAAAATTACAGCTGACAGCTACAGCAGACAAACTAACGAACGAACTGCTTCTTTTTTTTGCTTACGTGAATACCGCACAAGAGTCTCAACTGTTCCCAACCGTCTAGAGCCAGTGAGACTATGGTATCTCCGAGAGGGGTATGTTGTGAGGTGGAAGGTAGTGAGGAGGGGAAGGATATGAGGAAGGGGAAGGTTGGTAAGTACCTGGCTATTTAGATCTGGTCACCAAACACGGCGGATAAATCCATTTTAAGCAACGTTTCAATTCTGAATGGTGGTCTTTTACCAGTGCGACACTTAGAGTATCTATCCTTGAGGCGTTTGTGTGATAACATCATTTATGAAAATGTTGTAAAGGCGGATATCTGGAAAGAGTGGAAGACGGATGCAAGCGTGATACGAAAGACTAAGAAAGGGACGCTTATATGTCTTGGACATTTTAAAAATTTATTTTCATAGTTAATACCGTACAAGAGTCCCAACTGCTCCCAACCGTCTGGACCTAGTAAAACTATGGCATCCCCAATTGGGGTATGTTTTGAAGCTAAAAGTAGTGAGAAGGGGGGAGGAGATGGAGGAAAGTAAGATTGAGACGAGCCTGGCTATTCAGATCTGGTCACCAAACACGGCTAAAGCCATGTCAGGCAACGTTTCGATTCTGAATGGTGGTCATTTATCAGGGCGATACTTAGAATATCTACCACTTTGGAATTTGCCGCAAATATACCATATATTATTTTATAAGAATTAAATGTGTTATGACACATATAATTTTATAGGAATTAAATGTGTTGTGACACATATTATTTAAATAAAAATTATTTGCGCGCGCCGTGTTCGAACCCATGACCTCTGGATTCGTAGTCACTCGACCACGGAAGCCGTCAAGCCGTAGGGAGGATTATTGAAGAAAGAAGTGTATACCGTATATACTCCCGGATTTGAACTCGAGGACTTTCGGTCCAAAGTCAAGGAGTTTTAATTTTTTTAAATACTTTTTCACATTAATTCTACACAGGAGGCGCTGAGGAAAATTATTTCCCTTAAGGACTATGTCATTTTTGGGGTTTCCGTGTGGAGGGTTTTTTGAAGAAAAGAAGATGTGAACTTGGGTCTTGAAAAATTCCATGTTGTAGGAGGAAGGAAACTAAAAAATTGGTAAATCGTTCTACAGTCGAGCTGTTGAACACAAGAACGAGTCGTAGAAGCGACAAGTTCTCATGTATTGTGAATTTCAACCACACATAAATGTTGAGCAAGCGTTTTGCGAGTTTCACGGCTGTGCACCGGTGCTAAAGGGATAAATGACGCAAGTTCCTCGGAGCTTCTTTCACTGAAATACCGGTAGAACAAGGATAGCATTCCTACCTGCCTGCGCCTCTTCCTGTCTGCGCTCCATAGACTACAATCCGTTTGGTAAGATAGGAGAATTTATGGGTAATAGGAGGGTCTAGGGTTTATTTGAAGTATTTTGGGGCTCCATACCAGAGGTGGCTACTGAATTCAACAGTAGGGCGATCTTTCAATTTGTACAAGGTCAGCAGCTGTGTACTTTTAAAGTATCTGCGGGCCCTGTACAGTACGCCCAACTTCTGAGAAGCTTTAATCAGGATCTTAGAATATTCAATACGTTATGTTTACGGAAGCCATAACGTCCCCGAGGGTGTATAATTTAGGGCGGAAACCACCAAAACAATTTTAGTTCTGAACTTCACCGCCCTGCTCTAGTTTGTCGAGAAAGTCGTTAAGGTCTAAACAACTGACTTTTTCTATGAAAAGGGAAATCATGCACCACGGCCGCATACCTTTACAATCTTTAAACTTTGCACAAACAACTTTGCCCCAAAATAATGTAATTTATTACACAAAAACAAACGAAAAATCCATTTTCAATATAAGAGCAGAAGATACAGACAGACATATGTAGACAGAGTGGTGGATACTCTAAGTATCGCTCTGGTGAACCACCATCATTCAGAATTCAAACATTGTTTGGAATGGCTTTGCCGTGCTTGGTGACGAGATCTGAATAACCAGGCACTTTCAAACCTTCCTCTTCCCTTTTTTTTAAATATGAATACCGCACAAGAGTCTCAACTGCTCCCAACCATCTAGAGCCATTGAGACTATGGCATCCCCAAGTAGGGTATGTTGTGAGGCTGAAAGTAGCGGGGAGGGGAAGGATATTGGAAAGAGGAAGGTTGGGAAGTACCTGGCTATTCAGATCTGGTCACCAAACACGGCTAAAGCCATTTCAAGCAGCGTTTCGATTCTGAATGGTGATCTTTCACCAGGGCGATTCTTAGTGTATCTACCACTCTGGAACGTGCCACAAATATACTTTTATTATTTTTATATTGATTAAATGTGTTATGACAGATATTAATCAAACAAAAGTTATTGGCGCACGCCGGGTTTGAACCCGCGACCTTTGGATTCGTAGTCTAGCGTCTTACCACTCGACCATAAAGGCCGTTCCCTATCGAGCAATAATATACCAGGGGGTATAACTTTGCGAAACAGTGTAGTGAGGGTTGTGGATTTTTTCCAGACTCGGGCATTGCTAGTGTTTTTATGGGCACACCTTTTCACATCCATTCATAGCACATGTCAACATAATGTTTTTTTATTTGTATAACCACTTTTTCTCAGTATTGTCATCAACAAAAATATAGGATATAACCTCAAAAACAGTTGAATTATGTCGCATAACAAAACGCAGTGGGCGGAGTCGCCGGAGACGCGGGAGACAGTAAACATGCTTACATACCTAAAAGTGGTGCGATATTATGTGACAAATTATCTTGTCTCTTTTTCTCTCACGGTTTGCTTTTCAATGGTAATATAATCTGGACAATCACTAGCATACACTGCATTTTTTCTTCTACTGGTGTTATCTGCTATCAAAGGTTGGGTAAACATCAGTGTATTCTTTATCTCGTAGACTGCAACCTGTAACAACTCAGCGAAACTGTTCCCGTACCAGTTACGTTGGTTTCAAAGTCATGAAGTATGTTGCGTATTTCGTTGTATTTGTCGCTCTACGACAAAGATTTTGTTAATTTCTTCATTTTGTGTTCAGTCTTTTTTATATCAATATTTCAGCGCTTCATAATCTACGTGACTAGTACGAGTGCAGATCTGTGGAGTTTTTTCCGGTTGCAGCCTGCGGGCTGAATACTATATTGATGATAGCCAACCTCTGATCGGAGAAGGCACTAGAAAAAGGAGAAATTGTGATCATTATTAATTTACATGCAAAATAATACAATAAGAAATGAAAAAATAACTTTGTTTAAGACCACGGATATTACTTTAATTTGTATGACCGACCGGTTTCACTTAGCCTTAGCATCATCAGGGTACAAAATTAAACTAAACAAAAATAAAATAATATTATAGTTTAACATAAGGTATATTTCTTGTTAACTCATAAAATTTATCATTATTTTTATATATTTTTTAAAAAGAAAGACATACATTCCCGGGTTACGAATAACCTGACAATATTTGAAAAACTCCTACTGCCAACATAAAAAGCGGAAGATGTTGCTTGTGCAATGATGGAGGACTTGGCTAGCAGAGGAATTGAACGCACGTCGCCCGGGTGGGAATCCGACGCGTTTGTCCACTCAGCTACCGACCGGTCTTTTTTTTAGTTCTTATTCTTTTAACACCTTCTCAGTTGAATTTTTGTCTCTTTCAATTCATATTGTATGTCTCTTTCTTTCTGTTCTTTTTTTTATAATTTTATCATATGTTATTCTATTGTTTTCTCATTGTTTTGTTATTTTATTTTATATTTTGTTCTCCTTCTATATATATATATATAACCGCACACTTTTCATTTTTTTAGTTTTATTTTTTACCCTGATGATGCTTAGGTTAAGCGAAACCAGTCGTTTATAACAATTAAAATAACATCTGTGGTCTTGTAAAAAGTTGTTCTTTTATTGCTTTAAATATATCATACCACAAAATATAAAATATTACAATGTTTTTTGCTATTCCTGTCACACTGGGAGGAGTTCTCGTGTTGCAAGTGATATTTGTCTCGTAAAATAGTTTATAAAATGTAAGTATTCACATCAGGGATTAAGCATTGAACTGTCTCCCAACAATAACACGACTAACTTCCAGGTAATTTAAATTCAAGTCCATTTTAGGGCATCCCACCTGGACCACGTAAGCGCTCCGCACGAGATCGGAGAAGCCGAACTTACAGATCTCCTTTCATTAATCATGCAACGTTCAAGGTATTGATGAATAAGTTTAAGAGTCTGCAATGTCTGCTGGAATATATTCCCTAGTGCATCTGCATCTCCGTGTGCATATTCCATTATACAGTGCCGTTCAAACCGCAAATGAAAAATAAAATCAATAAATAATTAAAAGTAGGTGTAAAGGCACTAAATTATATTTTTTCCTCAATCCCATCAGGTAAACCATTTCCGCGCTTATTTTTAGCAAAGCTTTATTTTTAATATATTCGTAAAAAGCGTTTACTTTGTGGCTTGCCATATTTGTGAATTAAACCTCGAAGTTACAATATATGGAGGGAGAGCCACTTATTTTTACCCAACCTACACAAATTTGCAATATATCACTTTCTCCGGGTTTTTACGTCGTACACCATGAGAGAGAAAGAGACAACATAAAATCATAGACCGCTTCTATGTACTGTCGTAATGATCTTAAGCTCCTGGTTCACCGCGGGACTCCACCCACCTTTTTTATTGTGGCACCAAACTTGACACAACTAAAGGGTTTTTTAGGTTATATGCTATATTTTTGTTGATAAAAATACTGTGAAAAAGTGGCTACACGTATAAACGGAAACACTATGTCGATATGTGATATGAATGGATGTATAAATACCGTAGTCTTAGTCTTAGCCACGCCCAGGTGCGCCGAGTCAGGTTAAAATCATCAAAAACAAGTCAAAAACTGACTTCACTGCCTTGGATAGATACTACTCTAAAGAATTAAACAGATGAACTTTGTTTATAACCACTTTTATTATTCAATATTATGTTAAATGGCACCGTTCCGCACAATGAGAAATTTAATTTATATTGTTTCAAATTACTTTTACACTTTTTCTTTCTAAAATCTAGAATCGGAATTCCACAATCGAAATTAAACTTTATAAGTAAGCAAATAAGGCGTATTTTAAGGCGTAAAGAATTATCATATTGGCTGATTAAATCGTGGTCTTGTGCGATAATTATTTTTTATCACTAACATTTTCTGTGGCGTTAGATTATGGTCGCTCCTCTAGTTTTTTTTTTGTTGAAATTGGTATAATTATTATTATTATAACCTGAAGGTAAATAATATCAACACCAGGTTTGCTGACTTTACTTTTCGGAAACTTCTTATTTTTGAATATCTTGTCGCTGCATACCTATCTCTACGAACACCCGTCAAATGGAAATAACGCTTTTCAATTTGTCCCATTTGTGAAATTATTGCTAAATCAAAATAATCATAGTGTAACAATTTGTGTGAAGCAATGAAAAAATAATGTTATCGGTGTGAAGGATATTTTGTTTCAAATCCAAATTACAAATCAGCGTTCTTTGCGTAATACATTCGGCGCATTATGATTTATGGGGCAATAAAAAAGGTCTCTTCGAGGGTGGAAGTCTTGCGAAATTGACCATACGGCTGCATTAGTGTAAGTAAATAAATTTATCTTCAGTTATAGAGTTTAGGTCAGTGTGTGGAGAGGTGGAGTCTAATTGCAGTTAAATAAAACATTTATTTAAACATTGTTTGTGATCATTATGCCCGTAGAAACGGGTATTTAAAAAATACCCGTAAACCTAGTGTTATACGTCTTTTATAGCTTGGCCAATAATAATATTTGTGAAAGTACGCCACTGGCGTTTCAAGACCTTCTTAGTGCGGTTAAACGTCGACATCACGGGGTTATATTAATGTTTATATGGATATACTGTGTGCATTGCCCTGAGCAAGGATGCCATGAATAAATTAATTAGATTTTTAGAAAGATATACGTTAGACATACAAAAGTCTTATTTTACGTTTTCTGACCGTTTTATTCATATAATTTACGTGACGTGACAAAGCTGAGAAAAATCTTACATTTAATATCATCTACTCCTTATTTATAATAATTAGTACTGACTAACATCCAAACAGGACAGTAAAATCAAAATGCAATACAAAGGTTTCCGCTTTGCTGGGCACTCGGTAAGCTGCAATCTCGGAGGCTTTCATAGCTTCTTGTAGCTCATTTAACTCCACACAAAATCAGCCCCAAATACTTAAACAACAACAAAAATTACCTA
The DNA here is from genome assembly GCA_022651775.1 of Drusus annulatus. Lineage (NCBI taxonomy): Eukaryota > Metazoa > Arthropoda > Insecta > Trichoptera > Limnephilidae > Drusus > Drusus annulatus. The sequence goes on from JAGWCC010000137.1 coordinate 798,152, forward strand.
AAAATTGGCCCAATTGCCAAATTTTTTTAATGAACACATTTTCATATTAATTATTGAAAAAATATCAATAATCATCAACGTAACTATGAAAAATAGCAATCGCGACCGAGACTCGAACTCGGATCCTCTTCTCTATCTGGAAGTAACGTTTCTGTCAATTAAGCCACCAACACCTTATAATAAATCGGCATGTTAATGATATTAATAATTTTCAATGAAAAATGATATTCTGCTTCATATTTACGTTGAAAATTATAAATATTATTTCAATAATTAACATAAAAAGCTTAAAAGCTTTGAAGTTAATTTAATTTATTAATATATTTTATTTTGTAGAAGCTATTATTCAAGGTTTTTTTAAATCTCCATGTTTTTTTTAATGCTTGACTTCAAATAAGAATGGAACAGACTTTTAAAAAAAATATATATATATTTATGTATTTCGGGGCAGTGACACTATGGGCGGTGATCATTTATTGAAAAAATGACATTTTTTGTATTTGTGTACGGTAACATTATCAGTAAACTGGCTCGCTAAACGCGAAATCTGTTTTGCCGACAACCTGATGACTGATTGGCTTTGCTGATATATTTTATGATCCTGGGTGGGTACCAACTTTCATCAGATGTCAGCAATGACGTGCTAAACGATTGATTTATTGTAAAGCTACAACCACAATACTAGTTTTAAATAACTTTAAAAAAAAAATAGAACGTCCATGTTCGAAAAAAATTATAACTATTTTTTTTCTTAGAATAACTCGAATAATTACAATTTCTTCGGGGGTAGAGCGCTGTTGACTATTTTTAACTTTGAAGGGTGATACGGTGAATGAAAACTCTGTAGGGTAGAACTTACCTGATAAATACGCCGGAAGGGATGAGTGACCACGTCGCACATATATTTCTAATCTGCATCCATGGATATCGCATTTTAAAAGTACCTCAAGTACCCCAAAACTTTGGAATTTCGAACAATTGTTTTTATTTATTATTTAATGATTGTAAAATTGTGCAGAATAATCTTCCACCGTTTCTTTTTTATTCTCTTTGAAAAATATATTATGCAATTTAAATGGCATTGAATGAAAAAATGAATGTTTGTAGCAGGACATTATAATTAGACGTAGTTAAGCAGAAAGCGTCCAACCCACAATTTTCCAAAATTGAGTTTTACATGTTTTCTTATAGATAATTATGAGATTTATACCTGCTAAAAACATCGAATTCCAAACGAAATAGATGTTTGGTAATTTTTTTTATACTAACGCAGATTAAAGATATTGACATAAATTAAAAATATTGTAAAATGTAACATAACCCAAGTTTTTTAAAACTAAACACATTGATAGATTAAAAAACCTATTTTAATAATGCTTAAAAAAACAAACACTGATATTCACTTTCCAAATGCCGATTACGCATATTAATGCTTTTTTATCGTCATATTTTCAAACGCGCTTTCCTCAGTTTCATCTTTTTTGGGTTGGATGCTTTCTGCATAACTACGTCCAATTAATGTGTCATTTTACACACCACCTCGCTGGAAGGGGGAAAATTTTTTTTTGGGCGTAATTTTTTTTATTTGCATAATTCTGACCGAATTATTTTTAAACTCAAAAATACAAAATATCATTTTCATGAATAAATTGGATGTTTATCATATTTATTTATAACCACTAATCAATAGCTTTATCATTCTGATGCCATTGTTACAACTTTGAACTAAGCTTCTATAACCTTCTAAGTTATCTCGATCTATTTTAAGCAAATTGGTTTCACCTGAAATAGCTTACAAGGGAAATTTATACACAATAGCTCCCCTCTCATAACACAACATTTAAATAATTTTCGTAACTTTATTTTTATCTACGTGAAACATAAATATTTTATATCGTTAATTAATTAGATACTTCATTAATTATAAAGCAATATGACCCGTTGAATTATACATTATTTTGGATGTCGAATATTTTAATTTCCGTTCACAAGCTATGAAATTTGAGAGCTTTGGGAAATATATATCAAAAACAAAGCTTTTTAAATTCGTATATTTCAACGACCATTTCGTGGGTTGTGAAATGATTTTGTGAGGTAAATCGTAAAAAACATAAGCAAGAGACAGAGTATAGATAATTTTAGTATCACCCTGGTGAATTGACCACTATTCAGATCGAAACGTTGCTTGAAATGGCTTAACTAGATTTGAATAGCCAGGTACTTCCCAACCTTCTTATTCCCTATCTTTTTTCCTTCCCCACTACCTTCAGCCTCACAATATACCCTTATTGGAGAGGCCATTGTCCCATTGGCTGCAGGCGGTTGGGAGCAGTTTGGACTTTTGTGAAGTATTCACATACGTAATAAAAAAATAATAAAAAAAAAAATAGTTCCAAAAATACACATTCATTAATAGGTTAAAAATATAAAATTTAACTATTATTTAAAAAAAAAAAAAAAGAAATTAATTCAATTATTTATTAGTTAATATTAAGCTTCAAAACTATAGAAACAATGCAAACAATTTTAATAAAAATTAGGCAGTCCATACTGTCATTGGGTTCAGTAGCGTAATTGGGAAAGCATCCGCCTGGCAAGCCGAAGATTTTGAGTTTGATTCTCAAAGATAAATTATTTTTAAGATGTGGGTGATTTTTTTAATCTTGGCAAGCTATCAATGTATTGTGCACCGATACACGATACTGTGTATGTGAGAGCTTTTTTTATAACTAAGATACAAAGTTACATGATCGTCAAACATGCAAACTCGTACTCAATGACAAAGCTCAAATTGTACACCGAGCGCAGTTGTTTTCTATCGTGCTTTAGATTTTTCCCCTCACAAATTCCTTAAATTAGGTACAGTAGCTACTAGCAAATGTATCAATTTGGACTGTACAGCGCCATGTCTAAAACATAAACTAAAAAACGAAAAAATGCAATAAAAAAGAAGCCTCACTTTTGAATAATACAAATTGAGCGCAGTTTGAAAACAAAATCAATGAATAAATTTACAATTTAAGCATTTTTCACTCCACACAATAAAGTTCCTTTGATCCCGGCGTATTTTTGACGTTATGTCTAGCCTTGGAAGTTGAAAGATATACAAACTAATTCCGCTAATTTGTATGGCAGGTTGTATTGCGAAGGCTGTATGTTTTTATGACTAAGGTGTGTTCAAGGTGTTAATCACGCTATCTTTCTTTCGTGTCTTCAAAATTTACATTAACGACTTATTTGGCTGTGAGTAATCATGAAAAATGTTGTTTTTTTGGAATTTCAACTTTTTTGACGGACTGTGTAAAAATATTTGAACCTACTTTATAAATAAATAAAATTATTAAAATTACATACGAATTCTTTGGTTCTGTTCAATAATTTTAAAATGGTTAACTCGTTATATGGTGACAGCTGTTTCGCTTTTTGCCAGAATTGTCGTGAAACTAATGACCGACTTTAAAAACATTTTCACAGATTTTCTGTAAATAGATCTTCTGTTTTTATCTTCACAGCAAGTTGATTCTTTTAGAAAGCGACACAGCCGTTATAAACTATACTTAACACATCTTATCAACGTATTTATCAAGCGAATATTTTGGAATTTCGTTTTTAAACACATCCGTAAACTACCTTGGACATATCTATAGGGTAGCTAATTTAAAAGCTCTTCACCGAATGGCTAAAAATATTGAAATAAATTGAAATAGAGATAAAACGAAAACTGCAACTTGGTCACACGATGATTTTTAACAAACACAAGATTTTAGCTGAAAATCCTGGAAAAGATTGACAGGGGAAAATAATACTTGGCTAATTTATATAGCGCCGTTTTTTGTGAAATATCTCCTCAAGGGCGCTTTACAAAACTTAAACGCTACGACTTAATTTACCATAAAACCATCTCAATACCTAACGCTATAGCTAAAATCACTTTTTCAAATTTACATATTAGTTATTTAAATTTGTCGCAGGTTGTGAAAAATAGTCGAACTTTTTGTTTGGCAGCAGATTAAGGATTGAGGATCGCGAATCATTTCATGAAAATATAATATTACACTGGTGAGTTTGGATCCCAACGGGTTAGTCTAGCTGTTTCAAATAGGGCAATTCTGTTATTTTTGGAAATAATTTTCCGAAAAGATGAGTTTAGGGTTTAGCTCTGAGTTTTTTATTCTTCTCAGATCATGTGGTAGTCTATTCCAGGCCTTAAAATCTGACACTCGTGCAGCACGCTCTCCGAACTTAGTGTCAGGTGTGCGTTTTGGTTCCTTCAACCTTCCGATAGCCGATGACATTGCCGATCTAATGGTTGACTATATAAAAATCAATGTGACTATGGTTTGACGAGTGCTGTTTACTGAGTTGCAAGTCTTTAGCCTACAGGTGAAGATTTTGATACTAGTCTACCCCGATGGGAAATAGCGCCGGATGAAAATGACGTAATTTTTAAATTTTTTTGTGTTAAAAATTCACGGTGGTTTTATAAAATAACTCCACGAAAACAAAAAATAACTTCAACCAACTCTGTTCACATACTCGTGCGGCCAGTTGCCGGAATTCAGTAAAAGTTTAGAGGGGTTTTGTTTTTCGAGGAAACAATTATTATGCAAATCCAATTTTGGTTCGTAGAATTAGGTTTGACAGTTCTCCTTACTGCGGCCATTCTAACTATGCATACATCATGTCAACGTCAGCTTAGTCCCAGAAACATATGCAAATTTCACGATATATCCAGATTAAAATAATACGAACACGGACCACGCAGGGGTGGATTAGGGTAAGGGGAAAATATACTGATACTAACAGGTGACTCTTTATAGATGTATGTTTTTTAGTTGGTTCGTGCTTCTTACTATGCAGAAAAAATATTACCCCGGGAAGGTCTGCAAAAATGCATGGACAAAATTGATATTTTTTATTTTATTTTTAAATAATATTAATAATCTAAAAGACAAATATGAAACACAAAAAAATCTCGAAACTGAAAAGAACAATGGTCATGACTGAGACACGAACTCGGAACTTCTCCTCTATCCTGGAGTAACACTCTGCCAATATAGCCATCAAGACCTCATTAGAAGATATCATTTTTAAACGATCCCATACTTATATTGAAAATTATTAATATTTGAATTTCTTCCGATTTTAAACTGCCATCTTTTGACGATATTCAAAGTTAAACCCGAACAAAAATTGAATATCTAGATGGTGCCTTGAACAAATATCCTTTTTCTAAATACGTGAGATCTTTTGACTTCTTACCAAGTCGAGAATAAATATTAAAATTGGAATTAACGCTTATTTATTATTAAATATTTAAATAAAATTGGTGGAGATAAATAATAATAACTATTAAAGTATTTGCCGCGCATAATTTTACTTACGTATGCTCTGCAAGACGAAACACTTTATAATTTTATCATCAATAATGATATAATACCATTTAAAAATCGTAATAATGTGTAAAATAAAATTATGTTAAATATTGTAAGCCCCTTTATAAAACCTTTTGAAAACCATTTTTTCAAAGTCTTCCATTGTTATTTAGAAAATAAAAACAATATTTCCACCAAATAAAGCTTTTTTTGAAAAGGGAGTAAGTCGTTCACAAACTGTGAGTATCTCACTCGTCCCCTCTAACTGTCCCTCGAGTGTCCTGCCCACCAGGCTATCGCCTGAGTTTCGACACCATTTTGTACTTTAATTATTTTTAAATAATTATTTATTATTATTTACGGCTTCTTGGCTTATTCTTTGATAGATAAATCGATATCTAAAAACACTATTAGTCACGTTGGATACAAAGTTGTAATCTAAAAATACTTGCGTGAATTTACTAATGCTAGAGCTTATCGTTGAAATGTTTTTACTGCTTTAGATTTCCAGCAAATATTTTATACTTCCTAGCTATGATTAATTCCAATTAACCCCTCATTTAAAAATAAATTGGCATTCCTTATGATAAAAATTCCATGAAATCATGGAATTTGAGCAAATTTCAATATGATGGCATTTTATAGAATTCGGTAAAATATTTTACAGATTGATTTGAAAACGAAAATATTCATTGTTTTTCGATAACAGGGGATCGATGTTGAAGACCTTGAGATTCGCTTAAAGGCTCTGTCATTTTTGAGGGATGCTGTTATAAAAAAATTGCAGGAACCAGGAATTAAAAACTGAGGAAAATGCTAGGGCCACTTTCTGTTAGGTCTTGATATATTAAGCGTTACGGTTGACATTTAAACTTTGCAACAGAATGTTACGAGTTTGATTTCTACACATAACAAAAAAAAAGGATTTTAAAAATTATTTATGAGAGCTTTAGGGGTGTGAATGGGCTATACGACAAGCAAATCAGTAAACTCTTTGACTCCGGTACTACCTGTGACATCTATGAAAGTCTCCATTCGAAAAAAAGGATCTATTCTCCCTAGTAAAGTGCTGAAGAATTATTTTTTGAAGCCGTGTTTTTATTAAGATTTAAAGAGCCAGGTACTTCTAGACCTTCCTCTTTTCCACCTCCTTCTCTTATTCTCTTTCCATAAGTCTCATAAACATCCCCAAAAAAAGAGAATGTTGGACTTCTCGTTCAGTAATTATATTAGAAATTTGAACCTTGTAAACAGTACGTACGAGTCGAAAATAGGGAGCCTCAGCAATGCGCTGACCCTGCTTTAATTCCATCCACAAGCTATATTAGATCAATCTTCTGAAACTTCCTCATTAAAATCACCGAATCGATTTTTACCGATTTGAAAAAAAATGACGTCGCCATTAAAAAAGGACAGGCCGATAAAAGTGATCATATGTTAAAAAAAAAAACATTTTTTAATGAATTTCACAAGTAAGGCAAAATATTGCTTACTTCTGGCACACGGATACGCCCACAGCACAGTTCTATGGTGATTAAAATGCTTCATTCGGTATTGTAGGCGCACCCGCGTCAGTTAGTCCGAGCGTTAAAACTCTTCATAAAAACAAGTTGTTTTCACCCGGCAAATATCTACCGTTTACCGGTGCCGAAGGGATCGATAAACCGACTTCCTTTCAAGAAGGCGAGGCGAATCATTTTTTCAGGAAACATGAATATCGTGACGTTTCAACGCCCGAAATAATTCTTGGAATGGTCCAAGATTCTAGAATAAAATTTAACCTATCTGGCAAAATTTTGAAGAAGCATTTTGCTCTTTATATAATATACTGATAGAGACTGAACAATTCATTATCAGATCTATTAAAATGCTACAAACTCTTATATATTTTTTTTCTACCCTGTCTGTTTGAGTATGTGTTTTTAGAAAATGTTAACGAACACATTTCAAAACATTTTTATGGTAAAGTGTCCAGGTATTTGGAGTTTTTCAATGCACAGTCCCTTAATCCTCCCCCGTTCAAAGCTGAGTGTGTTTGGTACTGACGTTACTAGTAATTCATTCTCGGAAAGGAAAGGGGTTTGAATAATTTACACTGCGAGGTGACAAAGATTGGGGTAGATGCCCCCTTACCTGCGTTCAAATCATTCCTCCGTCGACGCGCTTTTGTAAATCTAATGAGTTTTGTTTCAAGCCCTAATCATTTATTTATACTGGGTTCTAGCAGATGTTTTTATTTACGTGAGAACAATTCAGTTATAAAATCTCTGTACAATTGTAAAAAAAAAAAAAAATACAAGGATACATAAAATTTAAAATTTAAAAAACTACATCAATGATAAATAATAGAAACAAAAACATGACACTCAAAGAAAGACAAATACGATTCACAGTATAATTAGTCCAATGTGACATATTTTTAGGCAATAGAATTTTTTTTGAAACTGTACAAATCATCGACAAAAATGACGACATCAGCACACTCTAACCTATTATACAGTCGGCATATTTGAGACAGAGAGCTGAAGTGGACAATGATTTATCTGAATGTACTCAAGTGAAATGTGCTCTAGCGTCTTAAACAATAAAAAAATAGGTACATTTATTTCAATACTGCAAAGATATTCTGTAGTATCGAGATGACCGTGAATTATTTTATGTAAACATATTAAATCAGTTACTTGCCTTCTAAATTAACTAATGATAACCCCGTTTTCCCACTGGGGTAGACAGAGAGTAGGGAACGCTATGCAGCTCCGTCTTGGCATACACTCCTTGCTTCGTTCACATTCATACATCGTCTCATAATCATAAAAAAAAATATTTTTTTTAACGCCTTTAAGTCTTTTACATAAAAAAACATTTAATTAAATAAAGGAGTACAATAAATGGTTGGACTATAACATTAAAGCAAGAGTTTAAAAAAAAGTCAGTATTTAAAACGCAAGTAAATAAATATAGCGTAGGTTTTACAATTAGTTATATTAACATAGTATATTTCACAAAACAGTGTAATACGTAAATTTATAATACAAAGCATGATAAATTTCAAAGAGGTTAGTAAGTAAAGTTTAAGTATATTGCAACGTAATGTAGTAACAATTAGTTATATTATTATAGAGGATTTGAAAAAAGAAAATAGAATATAAAAATGAATGATAATAACAATAAAATAACCATAAAATTAGTAAGCAGGTACTGTGTAAATAGTAAGTTACAGCGAGTTGCGAGGTATTTTGATTTTCACATAGCAATTATAACTATGCAAGGTGCAAATCAATATCAATAACCTTAGACTTCTATTGAAAACATTCAAATAAGCTAAATTTTAATTTGGAAACAGTGTTGTAACGGTAAACATTGAACCATATTTATTACCTAGTCTATGCAGCCTTTGAATGGGCGAATTATCAAAATAATTATTTGTAGACGTAGAAACATAATACAGAAAAATAATGTTGAAGTATTCAAGGTGTGTGTCATATGATTAAAATGGTCGTGTAGACTACATTTAAAAGATAACAGTCTTGGCATTTTTTTAACGGATTCAACAATGACATTCTTTCTTCTTTTACACCAATCAAAGTTTTGATTTTGCATCTAGCCATGTTGTAGTCAATATATAAAGACACAAATATTTCTGCGAAGGTAGTTCTGCGAAATTAGTTATTTTATTTCACTACTGCGAAATATGAATGTAAGGGTAACGGCATATTCAATCAGTAAATCTCTTTGAGTGCTTAAGGGTGGGTTCACATGATGCGGGTATTTGACGTGCAAGAAATTTTCCTCTTAGATGTTTTGTTTACACGAGGTGGGAATCTCACCGCAGTTGTTAGAATTCCAAAAACACACTCAACGTATCTTCGTGCCCTTGGTTAACGATGGCTAAATACACAAATTTTCTTTTCTAAATGAGAACAGGCCTTAGAATAAGAATATATGGAAAAGTACCTTTGCAAAACAGTGTAGTCAAGATGGTTGACCATTTCCTAACTCGATAGAAAGAGAAAAAGATATGTAAAAGAATGTTCGATAGCCTATTAGTTACCGCCCACATGGAATTCGGATATTTTTAATAAACATATTTGAACACATTAAACAAAACAATATCAATAAACCATTAAAATGTTTTGTAAAGTCAAAATATCACACAAACACTAATAACAGAAGGTTTGCCTAAATAATGATGGAAGCTTTTTGTTGATTTTATGTCTTTATATATTTAAAATTGGGAAAATTCTAAAGTTCGGTAAAAATTATCTAATACTGTTAAAATACCTCTGAAAAGTGATGTTTTATAATCTTTTTGTTGGCTTATATGTTTGATTTATTTATATGAACACTGAAAGCTTTTTAATCAACACAAATATAGGAAATAACCTCAAAATCCGTCTATGTGAGTTATACGACTCGATGATGTGAAGTTAGCGCAGACTTAGAACATTCTTAAATACTTAGAAGTGCTGCAATATTATGTGAAGTCTCCTCTTGTGGTTTTTTTTCTATCATGGTATACGACGTAAAAACCCGGAGAAAGTGATTTATCGCAAATTTCGAAATTGATTGAGAAAGCGATTTATTTCATTTTGTCGAAAAAAAAAATCCAAAACATAGTTGTAGTAGGTTCCAAAAATTTTCAAATATTTACATCGATTCAATATATTTATCCTGTTAGAATGTCTACACGCATTTGAGTAATTTTCGTTTTATTTTACGGCGGAACTAGTGAACCGCACTCCCCTGAGATACAAAATATTATGAAACTTGTTAAAAAATAATTATGTCCCAAAGTTCTGCGGTCCATGATCTCTGCGGCCGCGCCGGTATTAAAAATAAATCAGATAAAAATTTGCAAATTCGAAGGCAAATTTTCGAATTCATGAATAATCAATAGGTTGCTCCCTTAATTACATAAATTCAAAGAAAATTTTAATTTTAAGAAACTCTATTAAAAGTTTTGCCTTCATTTAATTAAATGAAAATACGTACTTTATGTGATGAAGAGTTTGTCAAAACTCAGTCTGGAAATTTCAACTTCTTGAGCTATTGTTGGGAACTTTCGACAATTATTGACAGGTACCGAAAGCTCAGTGTTGAAAGATGCTTTTATATATAGAGAATGTAATGAATATATTTTTTCTATATTTTTCAATGAGTTCTCAACTTTTTCAAATCAGATCTAGTTTTTTTATATATTTTTTTTTGATTTTTCAGAATTTGCCAATCATCTTATTGAAAAAGATCATACCTTTAATAAAAGCACCGGTGCTCATATTCCCCATAAAAACAATCATGGCAACATATTAAATAATTTAGAAGCACTAGCAATTAAGAAAGCCATTAAAATTAATAGTCATATTCTTAATAATCATTTCACATTGTCTAGTAATCGAATATTAGGTATATTTCCCGTAGCTCTCATTAAAATTTCTCATTATTCTTTTATCACGTCCTTAGTTGACGTTTTGCCTTTTTTATTTTATCTTATCTGTCTCTTTCTTTGTTTTGAACTAAATGTTTTTTTTTTGTTTTCTTATTGTTCTCTGTTTTAAATTGTATATTGTGTTCTCCCTCTGTATGAATGAGTATATACGAGTATAATCACACACTGTGTATTTTTGTTGGGTTTAATTTTGTACCTTGATGATGCTTAGGCTAAGCAAAACCGGTTGGTAATAAAAAATAATATAAAATCTGGGGTAATGTAGGCATCTTATGCAAGGTTATTATTTAATTTTCAATTAATATTCTTTTAGTCTCCAGGTTGAACTTCTGCGATAATTTGTATGCTCGTCTGCCTGATGTACAGTTGGACAGACTCCAAAGGGCGTTTAACACTAGTGTTCGTCTATTATGCAGTGCCACCACCTACTGTTATATTATTCTTCTTCTACGTAATTTCCTAGGCCAACACTGCTTCAAGTCACAGAAAGAGTTCAGTTTAAGCTTTGTCTTATAGTCTATACGGTACTGAGCGAGCTGGCAACATCATATATGACTGAGGGACAATTTTACTTAGAGGTTACTCACGCTCCGTATGCAAAGTTTAGAAACATAGGATTCAACGCGCTGGGTTCACATTCCTGGTTCCACAATAATTTACCGTTTAGTCTGAGGTTAGAAACTGATTTTGAAAGCTTGAAAAGAATTTTAATAGACACACCTTTTTTAAAATTCTCTTTACAATAATAATATATGGAAAACTTTTACAGTGCCGTTTTCGTGGGAAAATCACCTCAAGGGCGCTTTGATATTGTAAACCACTGTAATCTGCCCTTAAGTTAAGTGAATCACGAAATAGTGCTTTTTAATGTCGATAATTTATTGCAGAACGGACATTATTTAGTCTGGCGAGTTGAGAAAATGTAAAATTTAAAAAAAAAACTAATAGACGCCCGGGTTTCCGGCAGTAAAATTTGTTAAACAAAAATACAGGGTACGTTTTATAGAACACGCATGAAAAATACAATTGAATATGAAACGGGAAGGTTTTGCGTAGCTATTTGAACATGCTCACAATCCAATTTTTTTTAACCTAACCTATCATAATAACAATAATAATATTTGGATGATTAAAGCTCCGTGTTTGCGAAAAATCACCCCGAGGGTGCTGTATATAATGCTAACCCAACAGAAAGAGCGTATGTGGGAATCCGCCAAATGGGGAAGTGAAAAATTTGACAAACACACTTAGATTAGGAGAGGCAAGATTTTTAAATATATTTTTCAATTATAACACCAATTTTTCAAAAAATTTTAAAAAATCCTAATAATAATAAATTTATTCTTTAATGGAAAAGGTGTGTATTATGATAAATATAATATTATAAATTGATTATTGTCAAAAGTATACAAAAACATAGTAAATATATTTTCAATTTCCCATACTTTCGAGTGAATGAAATTTCTAAATTGGCTTTTCCTCATTCCGATTTGAAACATTGCCTCAAATGGTTTTATCTTATGTTTAGTGACCAGATACATCGACCAACAGACGGGTCAGCTTGGTTAATTAAGCCAGCCTGTGTGGGCTACCGCTGTCACTAGCAAAGATAAAGCTGTCAGTATATTAGGCGACCTCTGAGAATAGAAAGCTAAGCTTCTTGAAGATTTGCACCCTATTGTATTACCTAATTCTATTTGTTGGTCAGTATAATTACAAGAATTTTAATTTTCGTTGATTATTTCTATCAACTACCTAAAATCCATACTCCATTGGCTTAAACGTAATTTGTTGTGTTTTTAACAACATATTTAAAAAATGTTAAAATAATATCAATAATCTAAAACACAAATATGAAACAGAAAAAGCCAGAAAATAAAAAGACAATGGTCCCAACCAAGACTCGAACTCGGATCATCTACTTTATCCGGGAGTAATGCCTTAACCAATTAGGTCATTGGGACCTTATTAGAAAGTGGCATTTTAATCGATCCCATATTTTTATTGAAAATTATGAATATAATTTTTTAAATTTCTTTCGATTTTTGGCAGCCACATTTGTTATGGATTCAAAGCTCAACCCGAGTTTATGGAATACCTAGATGGTGTTTTGGATGACGGTATAGTCGTTCTAGAGAAAACAATAAAATAAATATAAGAATAATAGATATAAATAAATACGTATAATTAAGAAACAATTTCAAAGACGTGAAGTTTCTAAATTTTCTAAATGGAAAAAAATATATATATCATTATTGTGTTGTTTGATCCGGTAGGTATATTAGAAATTCTTGTGTGCTTAATTATTTTTTTGGGTTATTGTTCCATATAAAGGTATGTATTTCTCGTCTGTAAACTACGAAGAAGTGCTTTTTCTTTTTTGTTGTGTATTGTTTATATCTATTTAACATATTTGTTTATTTTATTGCAGGCTGGCTGACAAAGTGGTGGGTGAAAAAACAAACTTTTAAATGACGTCACCAAAGATCAAGAAAAAAAATGGAGTCATTTAACGCCTCGAGTGAAATGTACTCAAGCATAGCGGAGTTGGACCAACGTAACCGCTTACGTCACATGGGCTACAAACAGAGGACCAAAGTTCAACATAACGAAAAAACTGTCAGTTTCTTTGATTTCGACAAAAGCGAGACAGCAAACTCTTCCTTGTTACGCTTTGAAAAGAACATAGACAACGTTTTGGACCTCAAAGAAGATTTGAGAAAGATAGAAGAAGAAACGTCGGAGGTAGTGACAGAACTTGTAACGTGGACCAACCGCGCAGAAGTTCAAAACTCCACGTTTCTTTATTACAATTGGTCTTACGAGATAAAGAATGTGACATCGGGGAACTTGGACGATAACGGGACATGGTGGGACGTTAGTTCGACTATTGATAATGTGGGCTTTGATGGGGAAAGTGAAGTGCAAAACTGGTGGGCTCTTCTGGCCTTGTTTTTGGTTCTTGCAACGGCCGCGGGGAATATTCTGGTCTGCCTAGCTATTTGCTGGGAGAGGAGGCTGCAGAATGTGACCAATTACTTCTTGATGTCTTTGGCGGTCACAGATCTTATGGTGGCTGTTCTGGTCATGCCTATTGGCATTTTGACTCTCTTCAGGGGTAAGTCAATATTTCCTTAAAATTTGATTAATTTTGAAGAGTTTTTATTCTAGCTCGATTACCTCTGAGTTTTCGGGTCATATATTTAACTGACGTAAGTGATATTGACAATTATTTCAATTTTGTGGTCCAAGTACAAACATTCTATTTACTGTTTTTAAAAAAATCAAACACTGTATTATAATACAGATTCAACACATATTACTGTTTTGAAATTTTTCGTTAAAGGCTGGGCGGATATTTTTTACTAACCCAACTTTAGGCTCAGCATCCAAAAATGGCGCTAAAAATCATTTTGTAGCATTTTAATACAAGCAATACTGCACTTGATTTATCAGTAAATTCTACATAAACAGTTAGGAAAATGTCTAAGGTTTCAGGTGAATAAAATTTTTGAGCTGTAATCTTTTAATTTCTATGAAAAACATACTAAAACGTCAGTAAAAAGTGCAGTTTGAAAGCCAGCGCCGACATTTTCGAACGTTTTACATAAAGTTCCAGAATGCAATTCATATAAAAGATTGCAGTAAAATAATGTTATTCACTCGAAACCTAATACAGTTTCTTAAACACCCCTATAGAATTCAAAGATAAATCATGTGTAGTATGGCTTGTATTAAAAAAGTCTGAACTTTTGGGTGCTGACCCTTAATGACATTTATTAAAATTAAAAACACACATAATGGCACAGCTTAGCTGAATTGATCTAAGACTGATATCATTATCCAAATGTAATATGTATATCAATCTTTTTCCCCCATTAATAATTATGTATACCTTTTAATTCATTTTAGAAAAAGGTAGACATGCTATTGTGTACTGTTTGTTTCATAAAGTCGTTATTTATCATTAAATTGTTGACTCATACCCAAACGTTTCAATCAAAACAAAGATTACAGGTAGAAATAATACAAATTTTTCGTAGAAATACTAATAAATCCCTAAACCTCTGTTAATAATTTTCCATTCATAGCGAATTTTCGACGAAAATATCTACCTTCAGTTTACTGAGAATGAATGAATTTTAACGAAAAGTTTCAAAATACTTCACACGTAGGTAGTTAATAAATTTGTTATTCAAACAGATCGGAAATTGTTTTTTTTTTACAAAGAGAACTCAACGTTTGTTGATGTTAAAGCAAACACGACGTGAAAAAATATGAAATTAAAGAAAAACACAGTATTTTCATACTCTCGTTTGAAAGCCTTTTTAATATACCTACGAGACAAACAAATTTAACAAATTATTTTCCATTTATGAATGAATGAAGGCACATTATTTTCCATTCGATTTTTTGATAGCCATGAAATTAAGAAAAAGCCATTTTATAGTCATCGCGTAAACAAAGTTATTAAAGAAATAGCGTATTGATACCTGATCAGTCCAATAATTAATTTGTCAAATAATTATGCTTTGAATTTGACATTTTCTTATTCAATGTCTTCCTCGCCGAAATAAATTTTGTATTGGTTTTGATTTAGATTATTAAGATAAAAGAATTAGATGGTAGTATTTTTTGTGTATTTTATTCAAATTATGTTGGTTGGTTTTTATTTATTTGTCTGTATTCTGTTGTAATATTTCAAATCAATTCCATGTCTTCCTGTATCACAAATATATTTTTTTTAAATTAATGATGTTAATATTTTATATTTGTCAGGTTTTCTTGGATGATGAAATGTCTCATTAATTCGTTAGGTTCGTTGGTTGTTACGTCAAATGTTTTGTTTTTGTGGAAGATTTTTGGATGGTTAAACATTTGGTTAGTACATTTTACCGAAGTAGTAGGTAGAGTGGATAAAACATCAACAAAATCAGTATCTATACTCTTTGACTCATACTCATACAAATCGTCTCGAATAATATGCCCTTTTCGTTATTATGACTAGCGGTCTTCGTGGTTGAGTGGTTAGGATCTTCGAATATTTATTCACAGGTCGCGGGTTCAAATCCCCGCGTGCACAAGTACATTTTATTTCAATCGTTTGTGTTATTTCACAAATCATTTTTTGCAAATGATATACTCGTCTATAATATTTTCGGGACGTTCCAGAGTGGAACTTTAGCCATATTTGATGAGTATATATAGCAAGATTCTTTTCAAACTTCCTCTTCCCCTCTCCAAAACCTTCAGCTTTACAACATACCCTAATTGGTGATTCCATAGTCTCACTGGCTTCAGACGGTTGGAAGCAGTAGGGGCTGTACAAAAAAACATTAAAAAAAGCTTTTTCTAAAGTGTACTTAATGTTATTTTTTTACCTATGACATTTTCACTGTATTGCATACTGATACACGCAACTGTGTATGTGTGAGGTTCCTGTGCGAGAAAGTGACAAAGCCACACATCCGTTTTGCTCTAGAATCTATCTGAGTAACGTTCAATCGCTACGTCAAGATCAGTTGTTTTCTGTCATGCTTTGAAATCAGCCATAAAAAAATCTACGTAGAATCAAGTTACGAGTGCTTAGCGAAAGTATCGCTTGTGACTTACGATCTACGACATTTCGAAATTTTGAGATTCAAACGATTATAGCTAAGCGCCAATTATCGGTCTGTTTCAGCGTTTGATCAAAAACATGTGATGGAATTTTAAACACCCTAACCTCAGTTTCCGTGAATAAATGAATTTAACCGATTATCAAAGACATGGAGGATTCAATGCCAGATCTAGTTCGATTAATTCTACCAAATCACGAAGCAGGGTACATCTACCGGACAATAGACGAACCTCAGCCAATTGGTTATTTCGATTCTGCATTTCCGTTCTACCGGCCAGGACATTCAGGCACATGCAATTCTACTGCGCTGCTTGCTTGTCCAATGCACATTTAAATGCAGAGACAGAGTTTAGATATTCGAATATGCATTAGTCCGTTTTCTATGGAAATGCTCAGTCGATATGCGCATCGGAATCCCGTAGATACGCTTAATTTAAGTGTTAGCGTAGTGTTAAAATTATACTGGGTTTTCGTTGATTTAAACTTAGTAGAAAAGGTTTTTGGCTTTACGCTTGGTAAACATATTATAGGAAATTAATTTATTTTATTAAATATGCCTTTATGGGTTTTTACATAACTGCGCAATAGTTAATATAAAATAATGGTGATACAGAAATAACAATGTGTAAATTATTAGCACACAAAATGGTAATTATGTTGCTAGAGATATTACAGTGGAATAAATTAAAATTAGGATTTTTGGAAGAGGTATGTTATGATAGGCTTCTTGTAAATAGATTCAGAGCAGTTGAATATATATACTATTCCTTCGAAGGAATTACCCACTGCGTGAAATTTAGGTACAAGGTACATGAGAGGTAATTATGCTAGGTAAATCAGGGCTGTCTATAATACCATTTAACAATTTTAAAAATTAAAGTCAAATCGGAAATAAGTCTTCTGTCTGTGCGTGTTAATGATCTTAATTCTTTCATTAAGTAATTGTAATTTATGGCTTCTATGGGTAGACCGAATTTGTATTAAATGTATCTTAAAAAAATATGTTGGAATTTTCAATAGAATCAGTGGGCATTTTAAAGTGAGGGGACCAGACAGAACAAATATTTGACATTTAATTGGCCTAGCATTGGGTTAGTTTAGAATACATCAAAATACATATCTTTTTTTATACCTATGATGAAAGTCTGGAAGTCAATCATTCAAAAGAATTATCCAGACACAAAAAAGACACCGAGGCAAAAAGAATATCTTTGAAAAGAGTTTCAGATCACATCGTCCGTGTAATTGTTTTAACAGGAAAGAGATGGATATGCCGATGTTTTCGGAGAAAAAACAGAGAGTGGATACACCACGCATATAGAACTGATATTAATTTAAAAGGTGTTTTTCACAGAACTCACCAATGTAGAATAAAAAATGGTTAAAAAAAAAGTCAGAAGATTCGCCAATCGATGTGGAAAGTGGCGTTGATATCCGAAGCAATGAAGAGCTCAACTAAAATATTTTTTTTTTCTATTTTTGATTTTTAAGAAAGACAAACGTTTCCGGGTAGCGAATAACCTGGCAATATTTTAAAATCTCCTACTGCCATCATACTAAGTGGAAAATGTTGCTTGTGCAATGATGGAGGACTTAGTTAGGAGAAGAATTATACCAACGACGCCCGGATGGAAACCCGACGCGTTTGTCCACTCAGCTACTAAGCGGTTGAAATAAATATACCCAATCTGAAATATATATAAAATATGTATATTTATATATATAATTGTGCAAAATGCAATTTCATTGACTGGTCCGAAATATGTGAAGTAACAATTATTTATTCTATATTTTATTTGCATATTTAAGTTTTTCTTTAACTCTCTTTTGTACCGCCAATACTAGTTGCTACCTAAAATGTACGAAACCATTACTATTGACCACATGCCATGAATGAATTAGGATGCTTTAAATGATCAAAATACATAAACAAGTATATTTAAAAACAAAAAAAATTTGTATTCGTAAAAAGCATTTACTTTGTGGCTTGCCATATTTATAAATAGAACACACACTTTGTTTATAACCACTTTTTTTTTTTTTTAATTTTTTTTTTTTTTGTTATAAACAAAGTGTATGTGTTCTATTTATAAAAAAAATATGGTTCAACACAAAATTGTTTACGTATACGACACAAGGTATGGTGCTACTATACGAAATCTCCCCAAATAGGTTTTTTGTGAAGCTGAAGGGAGTAAGGAGATGGGAAAGATGAAGGCAGAGAATACCTGACTATTCAGATCTGATCAACAAATATGGCTTTACCCATTTTAAGCAAAGTTGAGATTCTGAATCATTCACGAAGGCGATATTTTCATATATTGAACAAAACCTTAAGGGTTTCATTAGACATACGATTAATCCTTTATTTCACCATGTACATCGACGCTGGAAGGCCAAAAGGGCTTAAGCGATCTTTTGATCAAATATGCAGTTGTAATCCGTATTTCTTTGGCATCTAATGCTCTTAAGACTAGTTGCGCTTCAGCCATCTAAAATATATATTTCCCAAATGGTACAAATGCTTGACTCAAATGAAATTAGCTTAAGACTTTTTGTCGCTTCAGATAACTCAATGTGAGCAACTTTTTATTTCATAAGCCTATTGGGAACTGAAAACTTGTGATTTTTTTTTTTTAAGTGTAAACTTCTCAAAACGGCGCGTCAGCCCTTTTGCCTTTCCAACGCCGATATTATTATATTATTTATTTTGAACATAGTATTGTTACTATTTATGTGTTTTGTAAGTGGACGCAGTCTTTGTAATGCACGAAATCAGTATAAATACAAACAAAACAACAAAAAAATCGTAGAAAGCAATCACTTTGTAGTTTGAAATATTTAAAGATATGAAAATATAACTTTGTAAAAGATCAAAAACTGTTAACTCATAAAATGTATCATTATTGTTTAATCATCTTCTCAGTTGACGTTCTCAACCTTTCAATTGATATAATCTGTTTCTTCCTCTCTGTTTCTTTGTTATAATTTAAATATTATTCTATTATTTTCTCATTGTTCTGTTATTTTATTTTATTATATCTATGTGTGTATATATAACCGCACACTTTGCATTTTTCGTTTAGTTCAATTTACTCATACGAAGGTTTTTTTTCATTTCTACAAACATATATTGAAGGCGAAAGTAATAAAGTATAACGTATCTAAAATTTGCTTTGTGCTGCTTGTTTTTGCCTTGGGGTACATTTCGACACGAAGAAAAAATAAATTTAAAAAGTAATAGAATTTCATTTGAGCCTTTTACTTTGATCTATTTTTAGACAGCAACTCAAAGCAGCCGAAATTATGTCATTTTTGGGAAAATCAGCTTTTAATGTTCCCTCAATTATCTCCAAACAATTCCTAATAAACATGGTAAAGAGAATTAACCTAGATCGAGTTACGGTATAATGAATTCTCGGGAAATTAATAGCACAATTTCCCGAAAACACCTGCGTCTAGCAATATCTCGATGTTTACCAAAAAATATAAAAGTATCATTGAATTACCTTTTAACCGCTAAATAAATATACCTAAGCAATCGACCCTAGGTGGCACATTTTTTTGTTTACTCATTTTTTGGTCGATTGTAATTTTTAGAACGACCCTTTTAGAAAAACAAAATCATTATCTGAATTCTGAACTATCCTAAAATCATCCTCCAACATCGAAGTATCAATAAACGTTCACTTGAAATAAACCCAAATTATGATAACGCCATAGTATAAACAAGACTTTTTGACGGCTTCCATGGTCGAGTGGTAAGAATTAATGGTACAAATCCAAAGGTCGCGGGTTCAAACCCGGCGTGCGCCAATAACTTTTATTTAATTAATATGTGTCATAACACATTTAATTCATACAAAAATAATAAAAAGTATAATAACCAGGTACTACCAAACCTTCCTCTTCCCTATCTCCTTCCCCTCCCCACTACCTTCAGCCTCACAACATACCCCGATTGGGGATGCCATAGTCTCACTGGCTCTAGACGGTTGGGATCAGTTGAGACTCTTGTGCGGTATTCATATAAAAAAATATATGAAAAAAGTGTGGTTAATTTCAACCGTGACACGGACAACAGACGATGAAACACACAAGCAGATTCGCGCGCGTGATTCAAAACTCTGACTGGAGGACTTCCCCGGGCTTTCGGTTTTATTATTTTATATGACAAACAATGAAGTACATAATAAAGATTATCAAAGATGTCGCTCCACAAATGAATATTCTTATTTTTAAAACAAATTTCACCCGAACACGGCATACGTGTGCTCGGAAAACGAAGTCGAAACTTGAAAATGACTTTAGTCATCCACCGCGTGGTGCAAACGATTTGTAAAAATGACTAAAAAAGAAAAGACATCACTGATAAAAATATGAAAATTTGAGGATTCGCTGAAATTCTTGTATTTTTTTATAATTTGACCGTATCAAATTTAGTATTACTATTTGAGTTCTGATATTTTTAGTGACAGCTGTTGGCAAATCATATTAAATTAAAAAAATATATCGAAAAACTTACCTTCAGCAAAGTAATAATACTTTAATGAAAAATACATACCAACTTTGTACAGGACCAGAGATTTAATTTAATTTTAATTTAATTAAACATAACATATAAAGTGTGCGGTTAAATATATATATAAATTTATACAGAGGGAAAACACAAAAGAGGGAGAAGAAAAATAAAATAAAAAGAGAACAGGAAGAAAACAAAATAAAAAAAAAACATTTGAATTATAACAAAGGAACAGAGAGAAAGAGACTGATTTTATATTCTCATGCAAAGTTTTTTTTTTATTTCATTCTCATTAAATATGTCAAACAACAAAGTAATTGCTTTCTACGAAAAAAAAGTTATAATAGTTTGTAATCATTCAATGAGGTAAAATAGATTTTATGAGAAGTAAAGTACCCCATAGAATAGAATTTCGAAATAATTCGGTTTTTACCGAAAATAGTAATTAAACAGTAAACTTAAATCGTATAAATAAGTCGTTTCTATGTGGCCTAATCACAGTTTGATAATAGTATTAAACACCGAAACAGCTGTCACAAAAACAGCAGAACTTAATAAAATAATGTGAAATTTAATACAAATAATAATATTCAATAAGACAGCCTCCGTGGTCGAGTGGTTGTGACTTTCGACTACGAATGCACGTTCCAGAGTAGTAGATACTCATTGTATCACCCTGGTGAACGACCACCATTCAGAATAGAAACGTTGCTCGAAACGGCTTTAGCCATGTTTGGTGATCAGATCTGAATAGCCAGGCACTTCTAGACCTTCCTCTTGCCCATCTCAACATACCCCGATTGGGGATGCCAAAGTCCGATTGGTTCCAGATGGTTGAAAGCAATTGGGACTCTTGTGCGGTATTCACTATAAAAAGTTCAATTATAAAAATGAAAATGGAGTTCTACAAATGATACAAATAAACTTTTTTTAAATTCTTTAAACAGCAAATATTTTTTAGTTCAATTGATTTCTTTTATTGGTGGCTTAAATGAATATAATTTTTAGTATATTTACGTTTAACATACACTTAGGTAATGTTCGCTCATGAACTCGACAGATACACCTTGAGTAAGGCGCGCTTTCGTTCGGGGATGTAGAATAAAATATAATCACTTTCACTTGAATACTTTTTATTGGAAGAATTTATAAAGTATAATAATTAAGCCTTTAACTGAAGATATGTAAGTACCGCACGGCAGTGCTATCTGAATAGGAATGCATGAGATGAAATAGGTCGAGGGCAGAATAGAGAGTCGTGGTAATGGTCAACTTAAGGATCATAGTCCAACATGGGGTCTATGGGATAATGCATGTTCAAAAGAATTTTAGAAATCGATCTTTACAATACAATTTAAGAGACAGAAAGACATTAAAAAAAGCAATTAAGAAATACAAAAGGACATTGGTATGAATGTTTTTGATATGGGGTGAATTGCACATGGGCGCAACTGGGTGGGCCATTACACTTATAAGAAAAAACATTACCGTGTTTTTAAAACGGACGATGCGGTGCTGATTGCTGACAGTATGGAAGATCTACAGTTTCTCGTGTCTAGGATGAACCAAGTATGTATGCAAAATGAGTTGATGATGAATGTAATAAGTCCAAAGTCATGGTGTTTGAAAGAGAGAGTACGAGAACAGCGTGCAATATAGTTGTGAATGTAATTTGGATGAGTTTGTGTATTTAGGAAGTATGTTTACGAGAGACGGAAAGGCTGATAAGGATATTGAAAGAAGGGTGAATGCAGGAAACTCCATTAATGAAGGACTGAACGCTGTTGGCGCAAATAAGAATTTGTCCAAAGAAGCGAAGCTAGCAGTCCACAATGGAGTACTTATACCAACCCTGATGTATGGCAGTGAGGCATGGAACTGGCAGAGAAAGGATGAAAGTAGACTGAATGCTGTGGAAATGAGATCTTTGAGACGTATGTGCGGTAAAACCATGTATGATCGTATTAAAAATGTGGATATCCGGAAAGAATGCAAGGCTGATGTGAGCGTAATGAATAGAATCAAAAAAGGTACGCTTAGATGGTTTGGGCATGTAGAGCGAATGAACGAAGAAAGGAGTGTGAAAAGAATATATGATGCCAAAGTGAATGGAAGAAGAAGTCAAGGACGCCCGAGAAAGACATGGCACGATCAAGTAAATCAAATACTTGAATTGGGTCATGTGAAGAGTCAGAATAACAGAAGAGTATGTATGAGACGATGTATGAATGTAAATGAAGCAAGGAGTGTGTGCCAAGACAGAGTTATATGGCGGTCCGTCCTCTCTGCCTACCCCTGCGGAGAAACGGCGTGATGGTTAGTTAGTTAGTTCGTTAGTTAAAACTTTTCCAATGGACCAAGTGTAAATAAATATAATATTACAATAACGCTTGTGCGTCAGCCTGAAATGGAAGGGAAGTTATCGAACTTGGTAAAGGGAAGATCAAGCAAGCGTCGACTCTCCACGATGAAAAGGGAATTCAATAGATCCAAATTACTTAAGAAAATATAGGCTTGTGGTCAAATGAATTCTCCACTCAAAAGAACGAAGTCTTTCACATTATAGTCTACTGCCTATCTCACAGAATGAAACGATAGAACTGTGTTATTGGCGTGTCCGTGTGCCAGAAGCTTACTCAATTTTCAGTTATTTCTGATGAAATGCTTAAAAACGAACGCTTTCAAAAGCACAAAAAATGATTGACAAAAGCACTTAAAGATATTTTCTCTACAACTATATAAATGAGTGATACCTATATCCTTTTTGTAAAATATTTGATAGGTGAATATCTTTCTTATTGTATTTATAATATTTAATTAAAGTCTAGTCTAGTGAGTTTATTTTTTATTCAAGTACACATAACAGGCATGATGCCCAAAACATGCGTACATGAGTGGTTATTTTATAAGCATATTTAACAACAATATTATAGTTAATTGGTGAGTGAGTAAATATTATATAAAGGTAAATTAATAATATTACAAGGCAAAACATAAGAAGAAGAGATATACTTACCTTATTGTGTTTGTGACAATTCTACTTCAACCTCACAATATTACACTCCCATGCGACGAATGAATACGTTTTGCCTCTTTCATTTTATATTGTCTGTCTCTTTCTCTCTCTTCCTTTGTTATAATTCAAATGTTATTCTTTTGTATTCCTAATGTTCTCTTATTTTATTTTATATTGTGTTCTCCCTCTGTATTTTCTAAGAGTACATAACCACACACTTTGAATTTTTTTGTTTAGTTCAAGTACCCCGATGATGCTTAGGCTAAGCGAGACCTGTCAGTCACAAAATTAAAATAAAATCTGTGGTCTAATAAAAAGTAATTATTCCATTTTTGGTAAATATTTATGTAAAAGCCTTTAAGGGGCGTAAATATATAAATTTCCCCAGCTAATTCGAATCATAAAAGATAAATAATAATAATCATTATTTTTTTCTCAATTTTTGTCGCAGATAAACTCGCGGCACCAGTAGTTTTTTTTTCAAATCAGTCTAAACATTTCTAGGGATCAAGTGTTCAGTGGATGTTCCTATTTAGGGAACCGCCTTACCTGCTCATAAATAAATACCCTTTTAGTAGAAGCCGCGCAGTCATAGACACCGATATTTTATGCATGCAAATTACTGAACGCACTTAGCTACAGATCAATATCACGAAGGGAAGTGTTATTTCACCTGATACAAAGTTAATGGGGCAGTGCGCACGATTGTGTTGTAGTTAACACATACCTCAAATTGATTTATTTGTCTTTTGAAAAAATATCTGATAAAGCAGGTTCCGTGGAGTGATTTATTTAATAGACTCGACTTTTGTATCTTTTACTATTTGTGTTTTTTTACAGTAAATACCGCACAAGAGTCCCAACTAACAGTGAGACTATGACATCCCTAATTAGGTTGTTGTAATGTTGTGAAGCTAAAGGTAGTGTGAAGGGGAAATTAAATGAAGAAGAGGAAGATTGAAAGTACCTAACTATTCAGATCTCTTCAGTAAATGCGGCTAAAGCCATTTCATGAGACGTTTTGATTCTGAATGGTGGTCTTTCACCAGGGCGATATTTAAAGTATCTACCACTCTGAACCATGCCGCAAATTAACAATTATAATTTTGAGAAGAATCATTGGGTTTTTCGCATTCTGGCGGAATAAAAAAGACAAGGAAAGAGGATGGTTAGGTAGTTTTAATATTTAAACACACAAAAAACCGTATGATTTAAATTTTTGGTCGAAAATTTATTCGCATACGTAAATACCATTATAAGAGGATTTTTTTCAACCATAAAAAAAATAAAATACCCCATTAGGAAAGTTGTACAACGAGTATATACTTATCAGTGTGTGAAATGAAGAACGGAATCAGTCAATAAATCAACTTTTGAGTTAAGTATGCAGAAGTGTTCCTTAGATACAAATCTAGCAAGAAAAAATAAGATGAGTCAGAAAATAAAATAAAATAATGTGCTAAATTTTTTTTTTTTCAAGAAGGACATATGACATGATTAAATACAAAAAAAAAACAAAATTCCTGAATTTTGTTTTGGGCTCTCCTGACCATCTGTGTTTATTGACTTTTTCTGTTCTTCCTTGGGCACACAGACATATCGCAGACTATATTATTATAGAAATATTGAAACAGTGTCAAGGAGTATTTCTCCCTCTTCCTGTGTCAACTGTGGTTAGAGGTGCATTCGTGAGGAGATGAACTTTTGTACCTGGTGAGCGGAGATAGGGCTGCCTTTTGCTACTGAAATTCTGTACGCTGTGTTTGGTGTGCGTACAGAAATCTTTTGTTAAAGTTCATTATTCTTTTACTTACTACAATCTGACGAACATTACATGTTTGATTGCCAATGAATCATAATTTTACTAACCATTTTGTGATATTTTCATCGTTTTTGATCGCATAGAATTCGTGCAGAAACTACGAGTATGACTGACGATTTTTTTAAAATAATGGTGGATTAATATTTCAGTTTTTCATCACATTTTATGAAAATCAATGCGAACTTAAGTTTACTAAAAAAAAAAATTACTACAACGTTCTGCGTGCAATAATGCTTAAATTCGGCTATAAAAATCGTTTCCGTGCTGCCATTTTATTTTTGATTTACAATTTCGTGAATGCGTGTATTTTTTTATTGCTTATTTTACTGTTAGAACTAAAAAGAATTATCCCTCCATTTTTTAAATGAATTTATTAATGATGTTTGAAAACCGTTACAAGTAATTTAACGGTTTTCAAACATAATACAGTGGAAGAATACAAAAATTCTAATTTCCTGTTATAGTTTCAAAATCAAACGATGTGTTTTTTTTTCTATGAAGAAAAATATTCTCGGGTTACGAATAACCTCACAAAGGGTTAAGGTTGCTTGTGTTATGATATAAGACTTAGCTAGTAGAGGAATTGAACCTGCGACGCATGAGTGGGAACACGACACATTTACCCCCTCGGCTACTAACCGGTAAAATTACTGTAAAATATTTTGTTGACCTCCGTGGCAGAACTGTTAGCTTCTTGGCTCCAGATCTGGATCGAAACCCGGAAAAGGCAAATAATTAATGTATTATGTTAATACTTTTTTAAAGAAATTTAAAAAAATATACTTTTTATAAGACCATGGATATTATTCGTTAGTCTTAAGCCTTAGCCTTAGCCTTACCCAAACTAAGCATCATCAGGGTACAAAATTAAGCTGATTAAATAATATCCTTATACAAAAGTTATTTTTCGTTTCTTTAAATATGTCAAACCACAAAGTGATTGCTTTCAATAAGAATACTTTTTAATTCGTATTTTGCACAATGTTAAATAGTCAAATATATCAGCTCTTAAGAGCCTGCTTCATTTTAACCACCACCTACCCCATATTTTCCTCTTTCTACTCTTTCCACCCTTACAACAGTTCCCATATTGGGGACGTCATAGTTCCACTGACTTTTGGCAGTTGATTTATTTACTGGGCACAAAAAACTTTCGAGAACTTAGAACCATAAGAGCGCAGTTTTTCAGTTGCTTTTAAAGCTCGGTTCAAGAGAGTCTAGACTCTAAGAGCCACCTGTAAACAAATTTGATGTATTTTATGTTGCTATTAGTATGATTCCTTCCCTAAATTTATGTCTTACTCAAACCTGGGAAGTCATGAATTACATTAACAACAAGTGGCCTGAAAACCAGGTTCGACGGCTTTCATGGTCAAGTGGTAATCCAAAGGTCGCGGGTTTAAACCCGGCGTGTGCCAGTAACTATTATTCAATTAATATGTTTCATAACACATTTAACAAAAATAAAAAAAGTGTATTTGCGGTACGTTCCAAAGTGGTAAATATTGTCACTATCGCCCAGGTGAAAGTCCACCATTCAGAATCGAAAGGTTGGAAATGGCTTTAACCGTGTTTGGTGACCAGATCTGAAAGCCAGGTATTTTTAACCATTCTCTTCCTCATCTCTTTTCTCCTCTCCACTACCTTTAGCTTTACAACATACCCCAATTACGGATGTCATAGTCTAATTGGTTCTAAGCGATTGGGAGCAGTTGAGGCTCTTCTGCGGTATTTACTATAAAAAAGGTCTAAATTTCTTCATCTGATAATATTTAGAAGCAAAACTACCGTGAAATAAGCCAGCAAACAAATCAAAATTCAAACATCTTTGTTCAAATTGAATTCGTCGCAGCATAGTGCTGTACTTTCTTTTGCGGAGATACGAAATATTGCGGATTCCGCAGACATTTTCCATGTACAGCTGGCGCAGTGCAAAAACTACCGACTTATATTGTGGAGAGCGATGTACACAGCGGTCACCAGGGACTGTAATATTCTGGTTTTGAAGCCAACCATATTTGCAGTTTGCAGTTGAAAACAGCGTAATAAAACAGCGTGATGTAAGCTGGTGCAAAAAAGAACAAGAGAGGTTTCAAATTCTCCGAAATAGAGCAATGAGAATTATACTTAAGCGAAATAGATACTCAAAAGTAACTAAAATGTCAGAGGAACTAAATTGGCCAACAGTAAAACAGATGCTAACATTAAACGCATTAATTTTTTTTCATAAAATTAAGAACAACTTGTTACCAAAATATTTTTTCTGACATGATTATTTAAAATATTGTTATTCACAAATATAATAAATACAAGGGCATGTAAAGAAATAAGACTACTAAAAAAGAATAAAGCCAACACATAAAATAGCTTACTATATAAAGGAATGAATCTTATAATGCGCTGCCGGAAACCATCAAAATTATGCCTATCATCAAATTCAAAATAACCTGTAAATTTTTTTAATGCGGATAAATCAAAATAATAAGTACTATTTAAGTTAGATTATTATAGATTCAAAAAGAAAATGAAATAATTAGATACTTGTAAGCTTGAAGGAACAAAGTAACTTATTTAAAATAAATAAAAATAAGTTGTTGCATTTCAAAAAACTTCAACATCCAAATAATTGTTATTTTTTTAAATATTTGCACAGCTTTTTTTTACTACCGTAATTCATCAAATGTAATAGTCACTATAATATGATGTCATATTGTTTTTTTCCATATTTATTTATGTAAATTTTAAGGGAAAGTGCATGGGTAGCATAAAAACATTCTGGGATAATAAAACTTCTATAAAATGACTGCAATTTCATTTCAGTTCATTTCAATGCACTAAAATGTATTCGACAAAAACATTTATACTTCTTTTAACAGTTTTAAGAGCTCTCTATTATCCAGGTGATCGCTTTCATTGAGGTACGAGTAAATCAATGATGTGGAAAATCTCCAAAACCTGCTTTGTTCCTTTATTTTTTTTTCATTAACTCTACACAGAAATCCCCGGGGAAAATAATTTCCCTCGGAACCTATGTCATATTTAGGCATGCTGTGTGTAGAGTATTTTTAAGGAAAGAAATGAGAGAATGCCGTAAAAGGGTGAAAACACAGAGGCTGGTTGTCAGGCCATAGTCGAGCCGTTTCACACAAGATCGAGTCGTAGAAGCGACCCGTTCTCAAGTGTCGAATTTCAATCATCTAAAAATGTTGGGAGTGCTTTTGGTGAGTTTCCCAGTTTTGCACCGGTGCCGAAAAGATGAATGAGGCAAGTTCCTTGGAGCATCATCCGTTGAAATTTCCATAAGATTTTAAAAATTGTTTCGAAAATGCATTTTTTTTTTACTAACATTATTGAATAAAGATCTACATTGGGACATAAGAAAACAAAATAACAGTAAATTCTAACAGCAGAGACGGACTAAATACTTTAAAGTAATACCTTCAACAGAACATACATAAATATGTGATAGGTCACGAGGGAAGTAATTTCCTGTACAGCTTTGTCAATTTAGTTGTTAACAGCTTATATTTACGTTTGTTGAATGTTATTATCTTTAACTGGCTCGACTTTTTTATTTTTAATAATGGTATTAGATAAATAAAATGAGGTTACGATTACAATGGTTTTGTGAAATTTCATGGAATTTCTGAATCATGCCGTTGCACAAGATATACTAATGTAAATCTAGAAAATTTGCATAGATAGCTGAGACAGCTCTCCCGGAACGTTTCATCCCCTAGGGGATGCGAATGCATCTCTCTACCTGCATTGTCGATATGAAAGCCTTTGAGATTCCTCTGTGTTTGCATTGGAGAAATTTGGAGAATAGTCGAATGTATCATAGACGTAAAGTAAAGGATGAGAATTGAAATTCTCTGGCAATTTGTGTTGACAAATGATAAGAAATGACGTTGAATTTCAAAGTTGGGATAAAAATTAATGTTTTTAAACAATAAAAGAAAAAATTTCAATCAATATTTATTTAGACAACTCGTTCTGCGTTCTACGTTTTCGTTGTGATAAACGTTTTTTATCAATGTTCAATGTATATATTTTAAGGACAATACTGCATAAAAGTTCTAGCTATTTGGAGTTGGCAAGAATATGAAAACCTTAATTAGGGCATGTTGTAAGATTGAAAGAAGTTGAGAAAGGTAGGAGATAGTACCTAGTTATTCCGATATGGTCACTAACAACGGCTATTGTCATTTCAAACAACGGATCGATTTCTGAATGGCGGTCTTTCACCACGGCGATATTCAGAGTATCTACCATTCTGGAACGTGGCGCAAATATTAAACGTTCTATTTTATTTCAATAATATCGTCGATGGAAAGGCAAAAGTGCTTATGCGACACTTTGATCGAAAATTAGTTGAATATGCAGATTTCATGAGTTTTTTTTTCCTGAATATGAATGCTCTGACTCTCGTTTGATTCTGAAGACATTTTTGACCCTTCAGCCATCTAAAATACATTTACCATTTGAGAGAAGGCTTGACTCAAGCGACACAAGTTTGGCACTTTTTTTTAGCTTTTTGTCGCTTCAGGTAACTCGGTGATAGTGTTCAGTTACCGTTGTAAATTTTTATTTTCAAAATCCAACCAGGTAATAAAGACTTAAGAAAATTACTGTAAATCAAAAAAAAAACTTTAAAGCTCTCTAGTGAAACCTTTCGAAAATAGCGCTTCAGTCATTTTAGGCTATTACGTTTTTGCTAAGGACTTACAAATTAAATTGCTTTTTTGTTTATTCACCATTTAATCTACAAAGAACCCAACGCAAAAATACGTGTCAAAAACATGTGGAAATTTTCCATATGAGAGCAGGACGTTTTTGAAACCAATTTGAAAAATTGGATAATTTTAATTGAAAAAAAAAACATAATTATAAGTCTACCTGTAATACTTGGTCATATTATTAAAACACATTGCTTTTGCTCTTCGGGGAGTTTGTTAACCGAAAACTTCAAAGGATTATACCTCGGGGTTAAAACACCATTCAACTGTTATCCACTCTTGACCTTTGAAATAGGACGTCGAAAAAAGCGACATAATTTTCATGTAATTTTCGACTTTTCTCACCAGTGCTTTCATTAACTCAAAACCAAGGGTAGTTATGAAATATTTATCATGGTTCAAACATCTTTATTGATATATAGTTACATTCTTGGAGTAATAATGTATGGAGAGAGAGCTAATACTTTTTACCCAACCTATACAAACTTGCGATAAATCACTTTCTCCAGGTTTTTACGTCATACACCATGAAAGAGAAAAAGACAAAAAAAATATCACACTGCTTTTATGTACTGTAAGGATGATCTTAGTCTCCGGGGACTTCGCCCACAAGTTTTGATTTGCGACCAAGCTGAACACAATTAAACGTTTTTTTTAGGTTATATGCTATATTTTTGTTGATAACAATACTGTGAAGAGGTAGTTATACGAATAAACAAAAACATTATGTCGATATGTGCTTTGAATGGATGTATAAATACCCTAACCCTAGTCCTAGCCACGCCCAGGTCTGCCGAGTCCCGCAAAAATCATCAAAAAACTGACTACACTGCCTTAACTCTATGTAATCTAAGGTTACATTTGTTTAAAAATAACAGAAAATATTCCTTTTAATCTCAACCATATGAAGTAGAAAATGTGTTTACCGAAGTTGCTTGAGGCGAAATCAAACAGTTCATTTTTTGATTCATTTCTGTGCTTTATTTTGCCTCTTTCACTTGAAGTGAAACATCTAAATACAAAATTAAACAAAAGTGCCGAATGAATTCGTCAATGAACCGATCAAACAATGTTGGATTTTGGCATTCGGCACTATTCACTCGCACTCGGAATGAAGGGAAAAATTAAACGTCTAAACATGGAATGAACATTCACTCAGATTTGGTCATTCGGTCTCACTTGCTGTGAAGGACGTCGCGTCGCACGCAACAAAATGGTTTTCAACACGTTGCTCTTTTCTTTTCAGGGAATCTCAAAAATTACCAATGTCTTGGGAATCAGACTTTAGATGTATATAAAGACAGATTGCTATGAAAAAATTCTATAAAATTGCTAAATCATGTTTTTATTTAAAACGGTTGGTCACACTCATCACCGTCGGTTTTTTCTTTGTTTATCAATTATTCAATAATCACAAATTAAACAAATTCAAAGGCGCACAACTTCGTTCAATGACATCGTCGAGGTAAAAAAAAAAATGAACCTTCATTTCTATATCGGTATCGTTATTCCAATACATAAGGCTGGGAATAAGACAGACATCAATAATTACCGACCAATAAATCTACTGACCAGTCTGTTGAAAGTTTTTGAAAAAATTATTAATACTCAACTTGTAAAATTTGTTGCCAGTCATAAGTTGTTCTCAGAAAATCAACGAAATAAGAGTACCTCAGATGCTATCTATAAGATATATGTTACTGATTTCATTGTGAAGTCCCTCGATAACGGCAAAAAAATGTATCTCAATTTTTTTAGACCTTTCTAAGGCATTTGATACAATATCTCATTACAAATTAATTAAAAAAATTGAAAACATTGGCATTACAGGAAATGAACTAAACTTCATACGCAAACAACAAGTGAAAATACAGAATGTACTCAGCAACCAGTGCTCATCTAAATACGGAATTCCTCAAGGAAGTATATTAGGTCCGACTTTGTTTCTGCTATATATATACGAACTATGTAACCTTAATATTCAAGGAAAAATCGTCAGTTTTGCTGATGATTCGGTTTTACTGTTTCAAGCTGATACGTGGTTAGCTGTATATAAAAACGCTGAAAGGGATATTGGCATTGTCAAAAAATGGTTGGATATGAATACACTCACTCTAAACACCGAGAAAATAAAATTTATCACATCAAGCATTAACATTACAGGCCAACCACATGATGATATCCCCATTAGAATACATTCGTGTCTAAATCCCGACGTATGCTGTCAGTGCCCTAAGATGGATCGCACCACTCAGATGAAGTACCTTGGCCTCACCATTGATCCGTACCTCAAATGGAACCTTCACACGCAAAGCATTGCACATAAAATCAGAAAAACCATTTTCTTTTTTAGAACCATAAGAAACTTTCTTGACTTGAAACACTTAAAAATTATTTACTTTGCGATATGTCAATCTTTTATTGAGTATGGTATCATAGCTTGGGGAGGTGGAACTTCATCTGCTATAGACTCTGTCATAAAAGCACAAAAAAAACAATTATAAAAATTATCCTCAAGCTACCCCTAGTTGCAAGCTCTAACTCAATTTATCACATACTGAAAGTCTTTGACGTTCGACAAATATATGTAAAAACAATTCTCACTCATCTTTTTACAAACAAACATAAATATTACGAAAAAAGACCACACATCCGATTTACTCGACAAAGATTTACTCCAATATCCTGTTATCTCTACCACATTTGGTTAACAGAGTTTTAGGTACATTGCGACAAGAATCTTCAATATTCTTCCAAAAAATTTAAAACAAAGTCAAACATTAAATAATTTCAAACATAACATAAAAATTTGGATTAATAGCAAAGACAGAACATTTACCGGTGCACTCACCCAAATTCGAAGTCATTGAATAAACCAATCACAGAACAAATAATTACTTATTCATAAATGTACAATTTTGTGTTACTATTTCTATATTAATATTAAATTCACACTTTCAAAAAACATTAACCGTACATTAATTTAATTTGAAGTAACCAAAACAATCGGCAAAAATTACTGCCTCAACACAGGCTTGCCTAGTGAGGCGGATTACGAGAAAACAAAAGTAATAACTGTATACAAATATACGAAAACTAAGTTTATATGTATTTAAGCAAATTCGAATAATGGTCTATATTTCTATTTAATTAATGTTTCTGCAATAAATATATATTTACTGTTTACAATGTATAGATCTCTTGTTAAAATATATAAATGTACCTACACCTTTATACACTCTATGTATTTTATATGATTATTCTGCCTTATTTTTATTATTTTGCTGTTATTACTGTAAACTGTATTTAAATAAAGGATTATTTATTATTATTTTTATATCATTATATCTGTACCGTGTGAACACGCAATGAAATAAAAAAATGAACGTTCACTCGAGTGATCGTTCTCCAGAGTGAATCCTTTGATTTTGCCTTAAACCACTCATACTGTGAGCTTTAGCCTCAAGATAATTAATCATTTCACTATGTACGAAATTAACGAATCAACGCAGCAATTTTAATTCAAGCTCTGCGCATATTTGAATCATAAAATATGGAGCTTTACAATATGTAATACAGATAATATCTAAAAGCCATATTGTTTTTTAAATATTTTAAAAATTTCGTGTGAAGACATGTAGAAAAATGTAAGAAAATTCAATAAATTTGAAAAATAGAGTCACTTAGAAATTTATTAATTGGATTTTAGTGACTGTTCTGCATTTTATAATGATAAAACAACCCGTTTTGTCAATTTTAGAATCAAAGCACATCTTAAATGTTTAAATAATCACAGTTTTTCAGAATTCGCCAATCATCTTATTGAAAAAGATCATACCTTCAATAAAAGCACCGGTGCTCATACTTTCCATAAAAACGGTAATAAAAACAGATTTAATAAATTTAAAAGCACTAGAAATAAAGAAAGCCATTAAAATAAATAGTCATATTCTTAAAATCATCAAATTTGTCTTGTAGTTTAATTTTAGATATATTTCTTACAAACTCATAAAATTTCTCATTTTAACTTTTATCACGTTCTCAGTTGACGTTTTGCTTCTTTCATTTCATATTGTCTGTCTCCTTTTCTCTGTTCCTTTGATATAATTAAAATTTTATTATTTTGTTTTCTTACTGCTCTTTTTTTTAATTATTTTATATTGTGTTCTCCCTCCGTTTGTATATAAACACACACTATGTATTTTTTGTCAAGTTTCATTTTGTACCTTGATGATGCTTAGGCTAGGCGTAACCGGTCAGTCATAAAAAAATAAAATAAATTTGCTCGCTTATGCAGAGCTATTACTTCATTTTCATTGATAATATATTAATTTATATATTATTGATAGTGACTTCAAATGAAACTTCTATGCAGTATTTAAATCAACGTAAAGCTGACTAAAATTCAAACATTTTTTAAAGATTTTCACAGAACACGCTGTATGCTCAGCGATAATAATTATTGGTTCAAACCCTTTTCCATCACAGCCGATATTTCCCACTTTTCAAGGTTTCAGCTCTTTTCCGCCGTTTTATTACGAGGGTTTTAAATATAACGGAGATAATCCACCAGATACCCTTTCAAAGGCGAATCCGCTTGTTAATTCTGAGCATCAATATTCTGGTAAATGGGAAAAATTGATTTGATATTCGCGGCGACTTGCCGCAGGTTGCGCTGTGAATAAATTATCGGAATAGATGTTGTATAAAGAACGGTAATTGATTAAAAAGATTACGTTGCTTTATGAAATATACGTAGGTTTTCAGGAGTCGATAGGCAGTGAAGCACGAAATTGGATGGGCAGAAAGAAAGTAGACAGAATGCAATAGAAATAAGATCCAATAAATAAACATGTATTCTGCTGACGACTCCACGCTGTCCGGAGTCAGTGTGACGAGGCACCCCCAGTCGGGATTTGTTGTGAGGCTGAAGGAAGTGGGGAGGTGAAGAAAGGAGATGGGAAAGGGGAAGGTTGGAAAGTACTTGGCTATTCAGGTCTGGTCACCAAAAAAGGCTAAAGTCATTTCTGGCAACGTTTCGATTCCGAATGGTGGTCTTTTAGGAGAACGATATTAATTATCTACCGGAAGGTATTTTACATGATGGAGGATTTGCTTCGGCTTTATAAATTTTCTTTGGACAAATTCATCGTCATACCAGTCAAGGCTTTTTAATATCTTTTAATAGTGAATACTGCACAAGAGTCCCAACTGCTCTCAGACGTCTAGACCCAGTGAGACTATGGCATCCTCAATCGGGGTATGTTGTGAGGATGAAGATAGTGGGGAGTGGCTACCTAGCTATTGAGATGTGGTAACTAAACAGGGCTAAAGCTATTTGAAGCAACGTTTCGGTTCTGAATGGTGGTATTTAACCAGGGCGGTACTCAGAGTATCTACCACCTACATAAGCTAGATGGAAACAAGAATACCGCGAGAAGATCCGACGAGCAAATACATGGAAATATAGTCGGAGACGTCCCAGGTAGACCATATTGTAATATTTCAATGGAATAGATGCTAGTATACACTATAAAAGATTGATACTAAATCTGATTAGGTATTATATTGGCAGAGAAAGGACGAAAGTAGACGAAATGCAATAAAAACGAGATCTTAGTAACCCATGTATGGCGAAACAATATTTAATCATATAACGAATGAGGGTACCCTAAAAAGATGCAAGAACAGGGTGATCAAAATGTGCAAGATAAAGTAAGGGATGCTTAGATGTGGATCAGACTGACCGAGAAACGAGTAACAGGAGAATACTCGTATATAACGTGCAAATGAAATAAATAAGTTATTGAGGACATTCTAGACGTAAAACCATCAACTTAATCAAAAACTTGACTTAGATTGTGTTAAATATTTGAAAAACAAAAGATTACGCATGAGAAGATGTACGAATGTAGATGAATTAAGATACATGCGTCTATATAGAGATGTGTGACTTTCAATCAGCTCTGTTAATTTTTTTATTTAATTTAATAACTACTTTGCATAAGACAACTTTGTTTATTTTTTATGACCGACTGGTTAAGCTTAGCTTAAGCATCATCAGGGTTCAAAATTAATCTCAACAAAAAATACAAAGTGTGGGTTTATATGTACTCGTACATACATAGGGAGAACACAATATAAAATTAAATAAGAAAACAGTAAGAAAATAAAAAATAATTACATTTTACTTATAACAAAGGAATAGAGGGAAAGAAACAGATAATATAAAATAAAAGAGGCAAAACGTCAACTGAGAACTATTATTTTATGTAGTTAATATAATAAAGTATTTGTAATTTTAAATATAATATTAATACCTAATTTGATACTACCGTTTATGATAAATTATTTATAATATTTCTATATTACCGTTTATGACTATTTTTTTATTTTCATTGGCTTATAATCTAAATATAAATACTTTACGATAAATAGTAAAAAAAATACCACACAGAATATTTTTTATCAAAGATTTACGTTGCAAAATATATATTTTTAATTTTTAAGACCTTATTAATAAAAAAATAATTAATGGTTTTTTTGTTGTTGATATTTTGAATAAGAAAGACGATTTGTAAAGAAAATTATTTTCTTTAGGAAATAAACCCCAAGTGAATTTCATTCAGGAAATGATCTAAGAATATCAACGATCTGCAAATAATTGCGGAAAAAGTTAAATTGTTTTTGGACAAAACTTTTAGTACACTCGAAGAGTCCGGAAAAAACACAACCTAAAATAAAACAATCAACCGCTTATCTCAATAAGAAGGCCTGCAAAATCAAGTGGTAAGACGCTTGACTACGAATCCAAAGGTCGCGGGTTCAAACTTGGGGTGCGCAAATTATTTTTATTTAAAGAATATCTGTCATAACACTTTTAATTAATATAAAACAACATAAAGTATATTTTTTGTGGCACGTTCCAGAGTGATAGATACTCATAGTATCGCCCTGGTGAAAGACTACCATTCAAAATTAAAGCGTTGCTTGAAATGACTTTAGCCGTGTTTAATGACCAGACCTTCATAGCCAGGTACTTCCTAACCTTCCTCTTCTCCGTCTCCTTTCCCTCTCCACTACCTTAAATCTCACAACATACCCCAATTGAATATGCTATAGTCTCACAGGCTCTACACGGTTGGGAGCAGTTGGGACTCTTGTGGGGTATTCACTTTAATAAAATAAATTATGTATAAATTCATGGTAACTTAGATTAACCATGTGCGATCTATCTCAATAAATAAAGGTTCGATTGGGAATAGTAGAATTTTCCGACGTAGACATGAAAATTTAATCATAGGGAAGATTCAGTATTTCCTCTTTTCTTTTAAATCTCTCCCTTAAATGGACAATCTGCAAACTGAACCAAGCAAAGAAGAAATAAATAAATTGACTTTCGAAATGTAGATCTATGGGTGAATTTTTAAAACGTCCTGGACTTTGTATGGTGTTATTACGCCCTGTGGCTAGATATTACGAAATTGTATTAGATGACCTCCGTGGGCGAGTGGTTGAGATCGAATCCAGAAGTCGCGGATTCAAATCCAGGCAAGGGCAAATTCATTATATTTCATTAATTTGTGTTATTTTACAATTGATTCATTTAAAGAATTTTTAAAATGTCCTAGAATTTTTATGGTGCTTTTTCGTCTTGTTGGTAGATATTACGAAATCGTATTAGACGGCCTCTTTGTTCGAGTGGTTGAGATCTCTCAACTACGAATCTTGAACCGCGGGTTCAAATCCAGGTGTGCGCAGTTTTATTTTATTTTATTAACTTATGTTATTTCACAATTGATAAAATAATAAAAAAATACGTAGTATATTTGCGGTATGTTTCAGCTTGGAAGATACTTTCAGTATCGCCTTGCGAATTACAACTATTCAGAAACAAAAAAAGTTGCATGAAATGGCGTTAGCCGTGTTTGGTAACTAGATCTGAATACCCAGGTACTTTCCAACCTTCCTCTTTTCTATCTTCTTAACCTCTCCACTACCTTCAGCCTCACAACATACCCAAATTGAAATTAATATGCGTTATTTGCATTTGTATGGTGAATATCAGTGTTTTTTCTTTATGAGAGTTATTATTAATAGGTAATTTATAATCTTTCAATTTATTTTTAAAAAAAAATCCTTTGTTACTTTTCATTCGAAATGTTTTTAAACTTTAATTTAAAATAAAATATATGCAATATGCGATACTACAAAAAAATAATTGCCAAAAATCCATTGCATTTGGAGCTTGGATGTTTTCTGCAGATATAAATTTAGTATTTATCTATAGGAAAACATGTCGAACTCGATTTTGGCAACTTGTTTTGGAATTGTTAGTTAGTTTCAAAGGTCGCGGGAAAAAAATGGCGCTATACAAATTATTGACTGCCTCCTTGGTCGATTGGCGAAATGCTCGACTACGAATCTAGAGTTAGTGGATTTAAACCAGGCGTGCGCAAATAAATAATGTTGTCTTAAAATGTGGCATAACACATTTAATTAATATAATATATTACATAGTATATTCGGCACGTTCCAGAGTGGTAGATACTCTAAGCGTCGCCCTGGTGAAAGACCACCATTCAAAATCGAAACGTTGCTTAAAACAGCTTTAGACGTGCTTTTCGATCAGATCTGAATAACCAGGCACTTTCAAACCTTCCTCTTCCCTATCCTATCCCCACTACCTTCAACCCTCACAACATACTCCGATTGTGAATGCCATAGCCCCACTAACTCTAGACGGTTAGGAGCAGTTACTATTGGTGTAGAATAAACATCCAAAGATGTAACATAAATATTACATATAATTATGATAATATTTTGATAATTTGTATGGCGCTGTTTTTTTTGTAAAATCACCTGAGTGGCGCTGTAAAAAGTAGTACAACAAATGTTTGATGTGAGAAACGAACACAAACGA